>ML839683.1:32803-68635 GCA_009831015.1 Picea engelmannii | reverse complement strand
CACCTTTTGGGTAACTTGATCTCTTAGGAAATGGTATTTAATTGGAATGTGTTTGGTTTTAGAATGCATTACTAGATTTTTACATATACTTATGGAACTATTTTTATCACAATTAATAGTAATGGGATCATAATATCTTATTTGTAAATTTTCTAATGTTTGCTTAATCCAAAGAAATTGTGTGTAGCAGGATCCAGAAACAATGTGTTATGCCTTTGTTGTGGATAGTGATGTGGTTGTTTGTTTCTTACTTAGCTATGCTACCGGACATTTTCCTAAAAAAATTATCCTCCACTAGTTCTTTTCCTATCATCTATACTACCGGACCATTCTGCATCACTGTATGTAGTTAGATTGAAATCTTTATCTTTTGGATACCATAATACAAGTTCTAAGGTGCCATTAAGATATATGAATATTCTCTTTACTGCTTTTAAATGAGTTTCTTTAGGTGTGGATTGAAATCTCCCTACGGGTCCTACATCCTGCATGATGTCAGGTCTTGTTGTTGAATAGAGAAGACTTCCAACCATTGATTTGTACATCGTTAGATCAACTTTTGGTGAGTCATCTTCTAGGATTAGTTTACATCTAGTGACCATGGGAGTACTCATAGGTTTACTTTCTTCCATTTGAAATTTCTTTAGCATTTCCTTGATATATTTGGCTTGGAAAACAAATATTTATTTTTCTATTTGAGTTACTTGTAAACCTAAGAAGAAGGAAAGTTATCCTAGCATAGACATTTCAAATTCTTCTTGCATTTTGGTTACAAATTTCTTCTTAGTATAGTAACATTACTTCTAAATATGATGTCATCTACATATACCACTAAAACAATTATTTTTTGATCCTCAACTTTGATGTATAATTTGTTGTTAGTAGTCCCTCTCTTATATCTGTGTTTTTGAAGGTACTGATCAAGCCTTAAGAACCATGCTCTGGGGGCTTGTTTAAGACCATACAGGGCCTTTTTTTAGCTTGCACACATAGTCCTGATTTTATGTTAACATGAATCCTTTTGGTTGCTCAACATAGACTTCTTCTTCTAGTGTTCCATTAATGAATGCTGACTTGACATCCATATGATATATTTTGAAATTTTTGAAGCATGCAAATGCTAGGAACATTCTGATTGCCTCAAGTCTTGCTACCGGAGAAAAAGTCTTTTCAAAATCAATACCTTTCACTTGGGAATATCCTTTGCAAGCTAATCTAGATTATTTCTTTATAATATCCCCATTTTCATTTAGTTTGTTCTTGAGAAACATCCAAATATGCAAAGTTAGAAGGACTTCAGGGGCTAATGATCGTGCTACTTACCTGGATCCAATGGTTGTTGGTCCGCATGCTCAAATCTGATGACTTGGGTCGGTTCTTCCTTCATGTGTGCTCCTCCTCCTACCTGGGACTAAATCCAGTGTCCAGATTCCTCTACAACCCATCTGACGGCTACTGCCACTCCTCCTTTGTTGTTGTCACACCTTCCTTTCAAATGAAGGATTTCTCAATATTTTTCAAAGGCTCGACATTTTATTCTAACTCTGTAGGATTGATTGTTTGGTCTCTTCCTGCGCTACCTCTCCTGAGCTTTGACACTTGAAATACTTCAGCCTATGGCGCACTTCTTGCGCTAAACCTTTCAAGCTTGACTAATACTTGACAAATTGTTGTCTCTGTGCACACCTTACACTTGTCTTTGCATAAATTCAGACTATATTTTATGATCTTTCAAACCTGTAGATGGTTAGGCCACCTCTGCACACCTTGCGTAGGCTTTGTGCACATTTGCACTATTCCTCCTGAGCTTGTAATTGTTTTGAACCTCAAAGGGGTTTCAACCCTTTGTTCCACCAAATGATTACTTGTTCCCTCCTAACAACATGTGCTCTTCCTCCAGAGCTTTACCAACACTTCAACAATGTGTTGGATTCGTCCACTCCTTGCACTCAATTCTCTTTGAGTCTTGAACCTTAAAGGCTCACCTGCACACTCCTTGTGCTAACTCTCGGGGTGTTCAATAACTCTGATATGCACTCCTTGCACTATTCCTTCTGAGAGCTTGAGAGTGATTCCGGTGTGCCCATATGGCATGCTCCTCACATAAATCCTAAACGAATTCTTACACACTCCTTGTGCTAGAATTTTAGAGTTTTTTAACAACTCTAAGGTGTACTCATTGCACAGTTGTGAGAGTCCATAAACACTCAGGAAACTACAGAGATAGGGGATTCTATCTATTCCTGCAAAAGGAACATGCATGCACTACCAACATTTATAAACATACACAGTGACCATTCAAGTGCATTCAGAAAACACATATAAAAACACACAAAAACTCACATACAGGGAAATTTGTTCTTTGTATTAATATTGAATGTTCTTTATAGTGTGTACAAGACATGACTGCAACTGAGTCTCAACTCTCTCTCTCTCTCTCTCTCTCTCTCTCTCTCTCTCTCTCTCTTCTCCTCTCCTCTCCTCTTCTATTCTCCTCAACGATTTTTTACTAACTATGAACTGGGCATATATTACATTGATTTATACATGAGGTGCTTCTTGAGCCTTCCTCCAGATTATTCTAGTACTTTTCATTTTGCAATAAAGCAATCTACCACTAAGTACATTAAATGGGTAATTACATCCAATATATGAGTCGATGCTCGATATTTGTACAACTACAACTTATTAAAGGTGACTTTACACTCAGCCTGTACAAATACAGTGGCTCGACTTTCCTTGAGTTTTTTCAAAATTTAATTACATTAAATTTCATTAATTTTGAGATTTGAACTCAAATTGAGAAAGTTGGCGCTTCTCTCTTTGAGATCCGCTCCCTCCTAGTGCATTGTTGCACTGGTCGCTAACATGCTGGTGAGTTGGAGTGATGATCCTACATCACAACACCTATCCTATGTGGATATGTTATCAAACTCTCTCTCTAAACTCTTGCCTGCAATGTTTCCTTTTGAAATTTCATTGGTCGCCAAAGTTCATATAGCTGCAATCTAAACGTTTTACGAAATGACTATTCTCCGACAGTTTTTTCTCGGGATATTTTCCTGAAATCTGGAAAGAAATTGTTAGATCCCCAAATTTGAGTGATTATTTCTGTATAATCCAAGTTCCCTGGGGTTTTTCATCAAATCCATTTCTGCATTCAGAAATGAATTTTAAACAACAAAAAATAATGATTTCATGCAGATTTATGTCTACCGAATTCCAGCGAAAAAAGCCATTTCTTAAAATAGTTAAACAACCTTGTTCATATATTTGGCAACGGTCAAATAAAGCGTCGTCAATGTTGATTCTTCCTTGGGACTTTTTATCAATAGTAGAATCAATGTGACTTTTGTAAAAATATTCAAGATTGTCATCAATGTGACTTGTTATTTGGGTATGAGGAAAACAAGTTGCCAAAAAAATAATTTGAAATTTACATTTGCGATGGTTGTTTAGAGATGGTTTCCATTAGGTAAACAAACTTGAATATTTTTGGGTCAGTACTATTTTCCATAACATTGAAAATAAAAGGCAATGACCGTTTCCATTTGGAAAATATTCCAATGTTATTTCTATAATCTTTTTTATATTTTATGTTATGGTTGGCATAGCCCTATTGGTAAAAGGAAGGATTAGCAATAGGAAAAATATTATACCTCTATTTTTAACCTTTGGGCCTAACCTTAGCCTAACACCCAACCCCTTGGACATAATCTCTTGATACTTAATTCATTAAATGTGAACTTGGACACTCAATTAAACCTTAATCGAACACCCAACCCTTGGATTTAACATTTTGATGTTTAATTTAGTGAATGTGAATTTTATTGCAAATCAAGATACACCTCAAAAACTATTTTTCATTACATATAATCACAATATAAATACAATTACAAGTAGCTTAAGATAGATAGCTATCTTAACTACACAATTTAGATAGTTGAGACAATATCTCAACTATCTGTAACAAACTCAAGTTCAAACCAATTCTATTGTAAGCATTATTCCAACACCCTCCCATAATGCTTACATTACAAATATTATATCATAATTACAATACTTAGATTTCAACATAGATATTTGTCTTGATATGGTCTTCATCAACACTCCTATCTACTCTGAAATCTTCCAGTATACACTCTTTCTTCTCCACATCTTCGAGCTTATCTTTAAACTCATTTAAGATAACAACGCTTATAATCATCATTGACTAATTTTTATAATTGACACTTCTAGACCTCTTGAAGGACAATCTCGATATTGAATTATCCTATGGATACACTACCATTTGTGAAATTCCCCCAAAGAATTTTTTTTGACAGTTATATAGGACAATGATCTAACTACTGGATATTTTCAGCAGTGAATCATACAATTGACCTTTTTAAAAGCACATACAATAATATATACAAGGATAACCAGTAACTGATGATCTTAAAGCAACGAAGTACAACAAGTCCCACTAGCATCTGACATAATTATGTAGACATAATCAAATCTATGATGTATTCTCTTGGCACCGAAGAACGTTGATAACCACCAATTTGAATTATGTTACTCTGTACATTGATTGGTTCTGCACTGTAAGATTTTACAAACAAAATATATCATACAAAAACTTAACATAACACAAATCTAACAAACATGATGGAAGGAAAGTGACCAGATACATCTTTATTTCCAGTGACATTCGCTTGCAATATCAACACACCATCATCGAAAACATGCAATGAGTAGCAGATTTCTCGCAATCCTGATGTCGTGAATCTGATTGAATAAGAATAGTGATTGGCTCGATAATCGAAGCTTTGATAAAACAATTATGGATACGCCCATTATCCCTCTTCCAAACAACGATGATATTCTGCAACACTCGACCTCCTTAGTACGCACGCAGGTTGCACAACTCCAAGTTTCCCTTTGCTCACACAAATATATTGGTGATCAAACAGATCTGCTGCTCCACACAGTGCACCTCATCCAACAACAAATTAATGGATTTGGACTGCACCTCTTCTATCACGCTGATGTTGATTCTAGATAGAGATTTCCTTTTAACATAGCAATGTTTCTTCAAACAATGGGAAACAATCTTCTTCCCATATGTGACTGTTTTGATAATAGATGATGTGCTTTTACAAATAGGATAGGTAGCGCTTATCTTCCATACAACGAAATTAATACTCACAAACACACGAAAACAATCAATTTACAACACTAAAATCAACTACTACATCATTCTCATTCTCACACATATTTACAGAGAAGCAACTCCAATGACTATCACATCTTCCTGGGCACTCCCATGAGGGATTAAGCCTAGCTAGACTCTGATACCGTATTGTAAATCAAGATACACACAAAAAAAATGTTTTTCATTACTTATAATCACAATATAAATACAATTACAAGTAGCTTAAGATAGATAGATATCTTAACTACACAATCTATATAGTTGAGATAATATCTTAACTATACGTAACAAACTCAAATCCAAACCAATTCTATTGTAAGTAGTATTCCAACAAATTTGAACACCCAATTCATTAACATGTAATCTTCTAACATGAACACCCAATTCATTAACATATAATCTTCATTAACACCTCATGCCTTACCTTTTAATCCCCTTAACCACAATTCCCAACTTGTTAATTGGTAACACCCTATGCCTTACCTACTAATCCCCTTAATCCCAACCCTTTGACACCTAACCTACCAACCTTCCTAACCCACTTATCTTCTTCATTAAAATGGTAATTTGCAATATGAAAATTTACATTTGGAAATATAAAGTTCTCATTGATTATTGCACCGAGTAGAGAGGTGCTCTATAACCTAGTATGAGGGAGATGTTGTCACGTAATGTTACGTTACATGAAAAATAAATTAAATAAGAAATAAATAAATATATACATATATATGTACATGACAATATATAAAAAAAAATAAACACGCTTAGATTGATCCTAAACCCAAATCTATTAGGCATTGAGAGAGATCAAATGTCATAAAAGGTGTAATTTTTTTCCATTTAATATGAATGAATTAATACATGAAATGGAATTAAATGATAAAATAAATTATACCTAGAGAAATTTGATCCCTCTCAATGCTTGATATATCCGAGTTTAATATGGATATAGGTTGGTTGTGATATATTGACATTGTGTGACATTGTGATTTTGGATTAACTTATCGAATTCATAGAGTCTATCACTTGTTCTATGATAAATAGTTGATACGATCATTGTTGAAATCATCCAAGATCAATATTTTGTAGGGGATTTTGCATAATACTTAACTGTAGCATGCCCAGGGGAGGAAGACATGCATCAGAGCTTTGGAAATTCATTGTGAAGTTTTCAGATTATTGTGATATATTAGTATTGGAAGACATGCATCAGAGCTTTGGAAATACATTGTAAAGTTTTCATTGATTATTGTGATATATTGGTATTGTACACTCACATTCTGATTTTGGATTAATTATTGATTATTCTGATATATTGGTATTGTACACTCACATTGTGATTTTGGATTAATTATTGATTATTGTGATATATTGGTATTGTACACTCACATTGTGATTTTGGATTAATTTATCGAATTCATCATCATATGAAAAATAGTTGATACCATCATTGTGAAGATGGGGAACATGCATTTAATCATTCAAGAAAGTCAATGAGAGCACAGGCTTGTGAAGACACCATTGAAGTAAAATAAAATCAAAGGTTAGGTATGTGAAAACATAAGATTTCTGAGTAGGGACCATTCTAATTACATGTACAATAAATGCCACACTTCTTTCTACTCCATCACGACAAGAAAAGCATAGGTTTCAGTAGAGGCCATTCCAATTTCAACATAAGGCATCTTCCAAGGTCCTTTGATTCAATGTCAAAAGTTGTTTTTTATGATGAAACATTCACATTTTTTGTCGAAGCTAATTACATTGATGACAAAATTAGAGAAGCATTGGAGGTACAACCTTTCAGTGAAGAGGGGCAACGTCTTGTAGAACAATTAAGAATATTCAAGCAACCACAAACATTTCTAGTCTCCTCCCAGTTTTGACCAACAATAGATTTAAGCGCTACGAGAACACCTACGAAGATGCCACATAGAGTGGTGAAAAGTGCTAGACTACAGATCCACTTTACCTCAAGTGAGTAACATTCACCAAAGAACTCCTAAAAGTATTCAGGTGGATGAAAGTGCTCTAATGTCCATTCAAGGTAATAATATAATTGAATCAACTATTTGTTATTAGTAATACAAAATTAATAAACAATATTTTGAATAAAAACCAATGTTCTTAAATACCAATTATTTCTATCTACATGTTAAAATCTAACAACTTCATTGTTGATAGGAAATTTTTAGACATAAAGTCTAATAGAATTTTGAAAACAAGTAATCATTTTATTAATAGCATTGTGAATTATTTTCATATAATTGGTAAAAAATATCATTAAAAAGATCATAATGTGGCTCCTTAAGGAAGTTAGGGTTTTCTCTTCTTGAATTTCTCGTACATTTTTCTTCTTGAAATATTCACTTTAATTAATGCTTCATTAAATCCTCATTAATGAATTTGTATAATCTATATCCATATCTTGAAATGGGTCCTTTTCCGTCTTTAATACAAGTTTTTTTTTTTTTTTTTTTAATTATTTACAAAAATTTAATTAATTTTCCTTTTAAAAATGGGACTATGTTTTAAGTTTATGGATAGGGTATTCAACTTTTTATCCATGGAAACCAATTTATATGTGATCTTCATCATCTTATCTTTCCAAAAAGTCCTCCTGAATGGGATTTTTATTCCTGGATCTCAAGATATGAGCTCGTGAAATTGAGGGGTCAAACCGATTTATCAGCATAGCATGAAAATATTATTGACTTTTATTTTATTTTTTGAGAAAATTTTGGCCAATTGCAGCTCTTAATAACTATTCTATCGTCTTTCTCATTGGAATACATTTCCAACGGGGTAAATTCTACGCAATTCTGACTCCCAAATATCAAGTTATGGCCTCCGGAATGACACGACTCAACAACCGCCGGTTAAATTTGTGGGGCAATATAGGCCCTTGATTAAATTTTGATTTTCTCCTTAAGAATTTCGATTTTTTCTTCAAAATATTATCCCACATGCATGGGATTTTAATAATCTTTAGTGTATATATTGAAGTATGTAATGTACACTTAGCAAGAAACAAAGAAGAGTAAGGAGATTTAAGAATTCAACCTAGAATAGGAAATTAGTTAATAATTAATATTTTGATCCAAAATCATCCTCCACCCATGCCCAGTCAGTGCTATTGGAAATACTTAGGGTGGGCCGGGGGGGGTTGAATCAATATTACCTCTTTTTAAACAATTAGCAATTACTTTGATATGATATTAATCACCACAAAGATCAACAATGGACTTGTATTTAAAATCAATTATATAAATATAATTAACAAGAATTACAAGGTTTTATAAAGAATAATTTGAGATAGTGAAGGACACCAATCCTTTTTAGAGCACCAACTCTAGGAGACACAAATCCCCTTCTTCAGGGCACCAACCTTAGGAAACAAAAACTCCCTTGTTTTAGGGCACCAACCCTAGGAAGCACCGACTCCCTTGTTTTTAGGGCACCAACCCTAGGAAGCACCAACTTCCTTTTATTCACACTTTACTTAGTAAAGGATATGAATCCTTCCTTGCCCCTCCTTTCCACCCACACTGCATAAGTATCATCAATTCATCTTCTTTGGACTCTGCTTCTACTTTTGGTCTTTTTATCTGGACTGCAAAGGCACTTCTTCTTCACTGTTTTTTCTTGTTTATATAGTCTTCCAACTGGTGTGAGCGTTGAATCATTGTGTCCCTTTGTTTGGATTATTGCACCTCTTCATTTAAATTAACAATAATAACATTTGTCTTCTAATTTATAATTAATATCTCCCTCTATTATTATTCATGTATTAATGTGAAATCTTTTCAATTTAGTAAGAGGAATTTTCATAAATCGATCACAGGTATGGATTGATTTCTTTTAATTCGATCCCATGTCTTTTTATTTTATTCTTAAGCTTTTGTTGCGCCCCCAGTTCTCCAACAGATCATATTTGAGCTTTTCGATTAGCCTTCCAATGCATTGGATGTATTTGATCACTTAATATCAATCATGATAGAATCTAAATCATGTCCAGTTCAAAGTTCCTTCCTGACAAAGGAAAAATTATTCCTCTGTATGTTAAAATTCACACAGACGCACTTTCAAGACCTCTATTCCATATGACCATAGGCGGTGACTAAGAGCTAAGAAAAACGAGTTCTTAATCACTTATCAATATTGATGGTCAAATTTTATTTGCATGTTTGAGATGAATGATTCTTGTTCATTTCGGGACTTCGACGTTTTGGGACTCATGCCTTTGCGGTCTTCCAACCCTTTTGGAGAAAATTACGCTGAAGGGTGTATCAACACTCCTTTCTTGATAACCTTCATATGTCTAAGAGTTGGGACCGTAGACTTAGGCACAAAGGAGCTCCCGCTCTCTGGGTATTCGGCTATTCATAACTTCGACCTTCGGTGCTTTGGGTAGTTTCGTTGGTAGGAGAAGCTAGATATCCCCGAAGGATGTACTCCCGTAGTGATGTAGCTTTCTGACATCACTGTTGACGTGACACTAGTTGAGTGGCTGGCACGTGTCACCCTGATTTGTGACTTTTACAGTCCTTTTTTGCCACATCGACCTTGACACTTGTCACCATTTGATTGGGCCATGTGTCATATTTATCTTTTGCCACATGTATTACTTTGCGGCTTTGGGAGTCTTGACACTTTTGTACCATCCTTCTATTATTTATGAAGCGCCGAATAGATCTACCACCATAGATTTTCAACTGTCTTAATCATATGGTCTTTGTTTATTTCAGAACTTCGAGGTTCGAGATTTCTTGGTTTATCTGAGTTGTTTATCGTCGGAGTAGGTCAAGGCCGGAGTTGACCACCTTCTTCCTTAGCGCACTTTGAATATATCAATGGTTGACGATATTTCCTATTCTTCCTATGATCCAACAGTGGACGAGAGTTCCTCACTTCTGGGCTTCAACCTTCGACTAAACTTACATGTTTTAGACTCCCTTTCACCGGAGTGGTCAGCGCCGGAGTTGACCGGAGTTCTTGAATTCAAGGCTTCGGCCTTCGGGTAAACTTACATGTTCTAGACTCCTTTTCACTGGAGTTGACCACCTTCTTTCGTTTAGTGTGATCTGACAGTTCCAATATTTTCACTCCAGATCAACGGTTGACGAAAGTTCGTGACTTTGAGGCTTCGACCTTCGGGTAAAAGTACCTGTTCTAGACTCCTTTTTGCCGTAGTGGTCAGTGTCATAGTTGACCGCCTGATCCAACAACTTGTGTTTCTCCTGAGGAAATATTAGATCAAGAATCTGCATGAGTTCTTTTAATCCGAGACTCCGGGATATTGTGTCTTACACTGTCCCTCCACTAAACTCGATTGGATGGTCGAGAATTCATCCGAAGTCCCTCCTTGATCTAACGATTGGTGAGATCATCCGAATCTCCTGCTTCATATATGAGGGTTGAGATTTAATCCTTCCCAACCTCTGACTTCACCTCGATCTAACTATGTTGGATTGTCCTAGAATAAGAATGAATGACTACTGTGCGTCATTTCTTCTGAGCTTCGATTAATGTTCTTCCTTCTAAGCTTTGGGTTTATATTGGATTATTCTACACCCTGTTGACATCAATGACAATATCGTACCACTGTGTCCAACATTCTCCCCCTTTGGCATAGATGACAACTTTTTCTTTGAAATAATTTTATTTTTGCTATTTATCAATTTCCTTCCCCTTTGAGAGCGATGACAGAGGGGTTTTTTCTTCACTCCCTCTGTGGCTATGCTCCCCCTGAACATATGCCCCTTTTCTTCTGATACGATTTTTATGGTTTTAATGAGGTATGTGAATTACTCCCAATTTCTTTTGAAGATTTTCAAAGTACTCATAGGAAAAGGTTTTGTGAATATGTCTGCAATTTGTTCTTTTGTGTCTACATACATTATTTTAACCACCTTTTGGGTAACCTGATCTCTTAGGAAATGGTATTTAATTGGAATGTGTTTGGTTTTATAATGCATTACTATATTTTTAGAGATACTTATGGCACTATTCTTATCACAATTAATAGTAATGGGATCATCATATCTTATTTGTAAATATTCTAATGTTTGCTTCATCCAAAAAATTTGTGTGCAACAGGATGCAATAGCAATGTATTTTTCCTCTGTTGTGGATAGTGATGTGGTTGTTTATTTCTTACTTAGCCATTCTACCAGACATTTTCCTTAAAAACATCTCCTCCACTGGTTCTTTTCCTATCATCTATACTACCGACCCAATCTGCATCATTGTATGAAGTTAGATTGAAGTCTTTATCTTTTAGATGCCATAATCCAAGTTCTAAGGTTCCTTTAAGATATCTGAATATTCTCTTTACTGCTTTTAAGTGAGTTTCTTTAGGTGTGGATTGAAATCTCCCTACAAGTCCTACATCCTACATGATGTCAGGTCTTGTTGCCATTGAATGGAGCAGACTTCCAACCATTGATTTGTACATCGTTTGGGCCACTTTTGGTGAGTCATCTTCTAGGCTTAGTTTACATCCAGTGACCATGGGAGTACTCATAGGTTTACTGTCTTCCATTTGGAATTTATTTAGAATTTTCTTGATATATTTGGCTTGGGAAACAAATATTCCTTTTTCTGTTTGAGGTACTTGTAAACCTAAGAAGAAGGATAGTTCTCCCAGCATAGACATTTCAAATTCTTCTTGCATTTTGGTTGCAAAATTTGTGCTTAGTATAGTAATATTACTTCCAAATATGATGTCATCTACATATACCACCACAACAATTATTTTTTGATACTTAATTTTGATGTATAAGTTGTTTTCAATAGTCCCTCTCTTATATCCGTGTTTTTTAAGGTACTGATCAAGCCTTGAGAACCATGCTCTGGGGGAAAGTTTAAGACCATATAAGGCCTTTTTTTTATCTTGCACACATAGTCTTTATTTTCTATTAACATGAATCCTTCTGGTTTCTCAACATAGCCTTCTTCTTCTAGTGTTACATTAAGGAATGTTGACTTGACATCCATATGATAGATTTTGAAATTTCTGAAGCATGCAAATGCTAGGAACATTATGATAGCCTCAAGTCTTGTTGTTGGAGAAAAATTCTCTTCAAAATAAATACCTTCCACTTGGGAATATCCTTTGCAAACTAATCTGGCTTTGTTCTTTATAATATCCCCATTTTCATTTAGTTTGTTCTTGAAGATCCACTTGGTTCTTACCACATTTTTGTCCTTGGGTCTTGGAACTAGTTCCCCAGTCTGTTTCTTCTCTATTTGGTCTAGTTCTTCATTCATTGTTTTTATCCAATCTTTACTTTTGATGGATTCTTTAAATGACTTAGGTTCTATCAAGGATAACATTGCTTGTTTCGAGTCAAATGTGAGTTTCCTTCTTGTTTCCACTACTGCATTTTTATTTCCAATAATTTGACTTTCAGGATGATTCTTTTGAACTCTTTTTGATGGAGCTTTTGGCAAGGGAGTTTATTCATTGTATTCTTCATCAATATACGGTTCATTTTCCTCTGTTTCATTATCATTATCTTCTTGCTAAGATTCTACACCGAAAGCATTTAGAAGCTATGAATTGGAGACTATATTTCTCACTTGGCTTGAACTCTCTATGGCGACCTCCTTAAGAAATATTGAAATCTCTAGATCTCGAAATGTATACATTTATATATACATAATATATCGCCATATCTACATTTCATAAATAACATGATTTTTTTTTATCAATTTTTTATATGTCTTGGGATATGGTCTTCTTTAGTTTTAGATCATCTATCTTTACATTGGCACTTTCCACTATCTTTAGTAGTCTAAGATTATAACATCTGTATGCTTTCTTATTAGGTGAATACCCTACAAATATCCCTTCATCAGATCTTGGATCAAACTTTCCTAAATTATCTTCATCGTTCTTAATGTAACATTAGTTCCCAAAATTTTAAAGCGTTTTCAGATGTTGGCTTGCCAAAACATAGTTCATAAGGAGTTTTGTTATGGTTGCGTCTCAACTGAGCTCGATTAAGTATGTGGACCTTTGTGTAGATTGCATCTTTCTAGAATTTGTCTGGAAGCTTGTCTTCATTTAGCATGGTTCTTGCAGCTTCTTGAACTGTTATGTTTTTCCTTTCTACTACTCCATTCTGTTGAGGAGTCCTGGGAGCTGAAAACTGTCTTTTGATACCATGATTTTCACATAATTGAATGAACTCTTTAGAGGTGAATTCTTCTCCATTGTCTGATCTCAAACATTTAATTTTGAAATCTGTTTCATTCTCTACAAGGGCTTTGTATGTTTTAAACTTCTTAAAGGCTTCTGATTTTTCTTTTAGAAAGTATACCCAAGTCAATCTAGTGTAATCATCGACGATCAACATAAAATAATGTTCACCATAAGTAATTTTAGTCCTGGTAGGTCCACATAGATACGTGTGAATAATTTCTAATGGTTTTGTTGTGGAATGCTCTTTTGTTTTGAACCTAACTCTTGTTTGCTTCCCTATTTGACAATATTTACAAATAGAATCTGAAGGCTTAATAACTTTTGGTAGATCCCTTACTGCCTGTTTCTCGTTGGCTTTGATCAAGTTGTCAAATCTTAAATGTCCCAACCTTCTATGCCATAGCCAAATTTCATTTACTTGACTTAGACAACATTTTTCTCCTTCATCTATATCAAGGATGTACACATTGTTAGATTTTCTTGGTGCAACTGTTACTAGCTTTCCAATGTCCTTTTTTTATGATCTCACGTTTCTGAGAATCAAAGGTGAGTATGTGACCCTGATCACATGTCTGACTTACACTTTGGATATTAAGTTTGCGATTTTCTACCAGAAGTACATCTTATGCTTTGGTTTTTTTATTTCCTAAACTGATGATGCCTTTTCCCAGTATTTTGGCTAACATATTATCCCCAAAGGTTACGTTTCCTTTTCCTTTCTTGTTTAACATGAGAAATTTTATTTGGTCTCTAGTCATGTGTTTGCAACATCCACTGTCTATATATCACTGACATCCTTGGTTTCTCGCATATAGGGTTACATTGCACTCCATTTTATTTTTATTCCATACTTTTTTATTATTGGGAATAGCGTAAAATCATGAAGGTGGGTAACACTTTTGTGAGAATCGGGTCTCCAAAATTCCTAGTGACATTTTTTCGGCCGAACTACTAATTCTTTTGGCCAAAAACTTTTTCGGCTTAACCTTTAGATGTCAAATCAAATGGTACAGTGACGACGGCCTCGATTGTCATGTACAATATTAGCTAGACATATTTTTTTCATCGGGTAACATATTTTTGGCCGAAAGATGTTTCGATCGAAAGAAGTCGGACAAATGTTTTCATCCGATAACATTGTTTCGACCGAAAGATTCTTTCGGCCAAAAATGATTTTCGTCTGAAAAAACATTTTGACAGAATTTTTTTTTATATATCCCCCGCACATCAGTCATTTAAGACTTTTCGAACTACTGAGAGTATGTTGGTTGTTGTTGGGTTTTGCTAGAAGTGGTTGCTACTAGCGTTGGTTGTTGTTGCTTTGAGTTAAAGGTAATTCTAAACCCTTTTCTCAAATTAAATTAAATTTCATTTATTTATATTTGTTATGTTTTAGGAGGTGGACAGGGCCGAATTCAGGCCAATCCCTCTACATGGACATGGTCGAATTCAGGTTTTTCCATGTACATGGATAGGGTCGAATTCGGGTTTGTCTCTGTATAAGGAAATGCCCGAATTTGTCCCTATCCATGTACAGGGACATGCCTGAATACATGGATAGGCTCGAATTCGGCTCTGTCCATGTACAGGGACATGCCTGAATACATCGACATGGTCGAATTCGGATCTGTCCATGTACATGGACATGCCTGAATTCATCCATGTCCATGTTCGGGCCTGTCCCTGTGTTAGAATATGAAGGATGTGTGCTCGTTTTACCATTGACAATACCCGTGTCACCCAACCATAGGCCGAAGCCACCTTGCGAGCACCTTAACCTTGACAGAGAATCATTTCGGAAGCAAACCCTAGGATAGATAGCCATACAAAGGGTAGCGCACCTTTCCCCAAGGATAGTGCATCAACAAGAGCTGATCAGATAGTCCAAACCCTAGCCAAGAGATAGTCCAAGCCAAAACGTAACTGCTACCAGCAGCTCTCCTCCAACCCTGCGCACAAGACTGCAACTGCACTGCACAAAAATGGCTCTCTGCAACTACTGAGATGTGTCAAATGAGAGATTGGCGCCCTATATTTATAGTGGTTCTGGCAGACTTATTGGGGTCAACTTCTCCTTCTGGGTTCCTGTCTATTCAATATATTATTATTATTTCTGGTCGACTTCTTCTCTTGGAGGCTAATAACCTAATATAAATTATCTTCTTGAGCCGACAAGTCTTCTAGGGTTATTAGCCAACTCATTAGGGTTTCTTCTTGCTTCCCGGAGTATTCTATTCTCTTCAGGTTCACACGTGGAGGTAAATACCTCCCACAGCTACCATAATGATCTCTTATGGTCTCCAAGGTAGACACAATGTCTTTAGTTGAAAGGCTTATATCTTCAAAGAAGGAATGAAAGGGTTTGTATAAAAGCAATTCACTCTAGCAGAACTCAACAAAGTTATCGAAATCTTTGTTTGGAATGGTAGTGAAAAGTGGCCATACATGGAAAATTGCGGGGATGTTTCTTTTTTTCCACTTGTCATTTTTATGTGCTTGGTTATATGTCCAATGTTTTGCGAGGTCAAACAAACATACTGGGTCGATAAAAACAGGATGTATTAAATATGCATCAATGAAAGTGGATCCAGATTAGCAGTTAGGAAAATCATAGGAGATTCGACGAAATATTTGTTGACCAACATTGAGTTTGGTGAAGGTGCAGTTGCATGTGACAAGGGGAAACTTTTGGAGCATATTGCAAGCTTCTCGGGCACTTATGTCACAGTCTACAATTGCTTCTGAGTGCAAGTGGCAATAAGCAGTTGAGTCAGGGTCATCTATATTTGGCATAGATGCAATTCTGGTCAACATATGGTGGTAGGTCTCTGATCTTCCTTCTTCTTTGGAAGCATATTTGGCAATGTATTTTAGAATTGCATAGCGAGAGAGGACTCATTGGCAATCTACATTTTCTCTCCATGCTTGGAGTATGTTAGAATTATGGATATTGAGGCGCTCATCATTGTGTGTCGGTTGATATGTCTTTTGACCCATTTCATCAATGTAGAGTGATGACTCCATTTGTACCTTCCAAGGGAATTTATACATGCATTCGAGTGTGGTTCCTTTTCTACAGAGACATGTTTTCTCATTGCACTTTGTATGTCTTTGAACTTGATTTAAGAGTTGTTCATAGTCCTCAAGTGGGTTGGTTTCAAATATCTCCTTTGTATCTAATAAGCAATGGTCATCTTCAATGGATTGATGCATAGTCATGTGTGTGTCATGGTGTTCTCTAGGATTCCAGGCTGTAACATAGTTATCAAAGAAACTCTTTGCAGCATAGATTTGATGTGGGTCTTCCCAATGTAATATTTCCATGTTTGGAGCATCAACAAGCCAAAAAAATCCATGTATATGTGCAGAGCCATGATGTTTCCATTCATATCTGCAAAAGGGATATGAAATGATTAGTAAAGAGCATATAAATGTATAGGTTCGGTAGAGGTGATTGCAAGTAGTATACAATGTGTACATATACCAATAGTCAATTGCGTGCATTTGTTTTTGTAGTATCTCTTCATGGAAGATTGAAAACCTTTTGTGCATGTAAGCATCTATAGTGTGGGGGCGATCAATGACATTGTTTGTACGCCAACATTGGCAAAGCATTGGTTCAAGAGGTCTATCCTTTTGCATAGCTGCGTGCAAGTCTGTTCATTTTGTGTCTGCTGCACTGAGAGTGAAAAACAAGGTTGGGCATTGGAGTTGTGTGATCATGTCTGTTAGCTCGATCCTTCACATGGTCAAGAATTCTCTAATGCCACGTAGATGTGCTCTGAAGTGCATGACTTGTTCTGGGAATTTGTATGAAGAGAGTTCTTTGAGATGCACATGCAATTCTTGAATTGTGGTGGGCGCATTATGATTTTGGCTTTGTTTGAAAAAAAATGTAGTTGTTGATTGACCTCGATAGTGCATAATCAAATTGTAGAGGTAGTATTTGAAACGAGAATGACTGCCAAACCTATTGTCATGGTATCTCATTAAGTGTAATACATAAGTATCAAGTGGTATGTTTCTCATGCGCGGTTGGTGAGGAAGGACATCTCCATTGGGGAAAAGAGCAGGAAATTCCATGTCGAATAGACCCTCTGTGTTGTACTCATTGATTGGTGATAGGTCAATTGTTGGCCATTCAATTGTATTTGGTGAAAATTTATTTGTAGTGTTAACAAATGCTTTTATTTTTTCCAGTTCTCGTTGTGTGTTAGGCAATCTAAAGGAAAATGAAGACAATAGTTGTTCATCTTGGCAAACAACATGGTGTTCTAAAGAGATATTTGGTTCTTCAGTGGGAGAAGTTAAAGTTTATGTAGAGACATAATGGAGTCGAGTGGAGACATTGGTGTGTGTAGTGGGAAGTGAGACAAGTGCGTTTTGGTCAATTTGTATCTCATTGAAATATTTTTCATGTTGTATCTTGTAGACAAATGCAATGATGACATGAGATTTTGTCACATAATTCGACGTTGTTCATTTTGTTGGATCCTAGATGTAGATAGATGAGTGGTGACTGAGCTAGTGGTTTCTGTATTAATAGTGTAATTGTTCCATCTATTTCTTTTTTTTTGTTTATTTATGTAGCATGAAGTGTATGACGTTGGCGATTGTATAGAGTCTTGTTGGGAAGTTGAATTTGTGAAGATGTTATGTGCGAAGTATTTGATGGCATGCATTGTTGAAAGACAACATGCCATTCTAATGATCTTGAGAGACCTTCACCAATGGTGTTTGTTGTTGTAGTTGGCAACATTGGGGCAATTCTTGTGCCAAATGAAATTTTCTAGAGGAGAAAAAAATAAAAAATTGTAGTTAGAATTCAAAGTGCTTGATATCACATTTTGTATGTTTGATAGCATGTTTTTGTAAGTATATTCTTAAAATAGTTGTACAAACAATAGTTTTTTTTTAAATATGTTTTAAGTGAATCCATAGGTTGGATTTCTTCCATACAAATGTTATAACAAATATAAAAAAACTCCAAAACAGAAAAAAGTTTATATAATATGTATATGCACAAAAGTAGGGAAATTACAAGTTGGTGTTTGAAAAAAACAACCATAACACTTTGGAAGCACTATTTATCCAACAATTAAGGGACCGGGATGTCCTCTTTTGTCTTTGATATGCGATCAGTTTTATCACATGCAATCACGATGTTTTTGATTTGTTTTTTATTGGAAAATGTTTCTTCATGCACTATAAGCTTGAATAAGTAGCTATGAAAGAACACATTTCCAAATATGTCAGTGAGTTTTTTGGTATTTCCCTCATATTCATATTCATATAACTTCTCTACAGAAACACCTATAAGTTGTTCGACGACTTCTTGAAATGTTGTAACATTGATCTTGTTTGTTTGGTCTTCAATGCTGAACTGGAAAATGTACCTGTACTCACATTCAAAAACATGTTGATTGCACCTTTGGCAGTTCTAGACACCATCTTCAATAAGTGTGAGGTTTTTTTTACACTTTCGATCTTTGAATGAAGTGGGCATGCAACATGCCAACAACTATATGTATTTAAAGAAACAATAGTTGCCTCAACCAAAATGAATGTAGGGTTTGGACCTTTACCAATTCCCTCATTTTCTATGTCAACCAAGTGTTTTTTAATAGAAGGGTGGCCTCCTGAAGCTCCATGTGTAGATAAGGAGTGACACGTTAGATATGTTAAAGGGTTATCAAACCAGGCTCTCATATCTTGGGCTTATTTAAATTATGAATATATTAGACTATTTTAACCAAGGAGTACCATTTTGTCATGTGAACATGAACTAAGTGAGATTGAGAACAAAGTTTAATTAGATTATGTTCTAATAATTTTTACAATGTTAAGTGATTAAGTAATGTTTAATTACCATTATACTTTCTAATGGATGTTTGTATATTTTCTTCAATTTTAATAAATACAGTCATGCACATAACTGTACTAATAACATTAAATAATTTGATTTTGTAATGCAAATTAATTATAATTAAAATCACTTTGAATCAAATACCTATTGTATATATCAACCAACCATGTAGATCAATATAGAGTAATGATAGATAATCAACAGAAAGATATGAAGTCATTATAGAATCTTTAAATTATTTTTATATGTAAAACTTTATAAAATTGATTGCATCAATAATGTTAATTAATCTATAAAAGATATATATATATTCAATTTTGTGAATATATATATATATATATATATTCAATTTTGTGAATATATATATATATATATATATATATATTCAATTTTGTGAGTAATAATTTGTTAGGGTTGTTACCAATAACTCAAAAGCCACGTCGGATGGGTATGGTGTGGAAACCACGTAGGGTGGGTGGGTGTGGAAACCAGGTTGGATGGGAGTGGAAACCAAATCGAGTGGGTGTGGTTAATTTTGTGAATATTAATTAATTAATTAATTAATATATATATATATATATATATATATATATATATATATATATATATATATATATATATATATATATATATTATTTTTTATTTTTTTCAATTTTGTGAGTATTAATTTGTTATTGTTGTTATCAATAATCAAGAAAAAACCACCTGGTGTTCATCCATATTTTTTCTATAAATTTAATTATAAAGATATTTTTTATCATTCACGTAAAGTATTATACCTCATTCATTTCACTTATCTTTCAGCTACTTGTCTTCGTATTTCACTTATTTTTAAGCGACTGACCATTGAGCCAATTGTTTTGGTCTCGGCCTTTGGTTGAAGTCGAAGAAAATGGAAATAGGATTGATTGAGGATTATGATTGATGGAGTACCATTAGGGACTTCGAAAAACTTGTCTTCTTTGAACCCAACACATAGAAACCTCAGAATATGGGAAGTCCGAAGGAATTCAGGGGCTAACGACCGTGCTACTTACTTGGATCCAACGACTGTTGGTCCTCATGCTCAGATCCGATGACTTGGGTTGGTTCTTCCTTCATGCGCGCTCCTCCTCCTACCTGGACTAAATCCTCTGGCCCAGATTTCCTCTACAACCCATATGATGGTTGGTGTCGCTCCTCCTTTGTTGTTGTCGTGCCTTCCTTCCAAATGAAGTATTTCTCAACATTTTTCAAAGGCTCGGCCTTTGATTCTTCCTCTGTAGGATCAATTGCTTGGTCTCTTCCTGCGCTGCCTCTCCTGAGCTTTGACACTTGAAATACTTCGGCCTCTGGTGCACTTCTTGCGCTTACCCTTTCAAGCTTGACTAACACTTGACAAAGAGTTTTCTTTGTGCACACCTTACACTCGTCTCTGCATATATTCAAACTATATTTCCTGAGATTTCGAACCTGTATATGGTTAGGCTTCCACACACTTTGCGTAGGCTCTGTGCACACTTGCACTATTCCTCCCTAGCTTGTAATTGTTTTGAACCTCAAAGGGGTTTCAACCCTTTGTTCCACCAAATGATTTTTTGTGCCCTCCTAGAAACCCGTGCTCTTCCTCTATAGGTTTACCAACACTTCAACAATCTGTTGGATTCGTGCACTCCTTGCACTCAATTCTCTTTGAGTCTTGAACCTTAAAGGCTCACCTGCACACTCCTTGCGCCAACTCTCAGAGTGTTCAATAATTCTGATGTGCACTCCTTGCACTATTTCTTCCGAGCTTGAGAGTGATTATGGTGTGCCCACCTAGAATGCTCCTCACAGAACTCCTAAACGAGTTCTTACCCACTCCTTGCACTGGACTTTTAGAATTTTTTAACAACTCTAAGGTGCACTCTTTGCACAACCGTGAGAGCCTAGAAACACTATTGAAACTACAAATATAAGGGATTATATCTATTCCTACAAAGGGAACATGCATGCATTACCAACATTTATAAACATACACATTAACCATTCCAGTGCATTCAGAAAACACATATAAAAACACACAGAAACTCATATACAAGGAAATTTGTTCTTTGTATTAATATTGAATGTTCTTTACAGTGTGTACAAGACTGGACTACAACCGAGTCTCAACTCTCTCTCTTTCCTCTCCTAAACGATTTTTTACTAACTATGAAATGGGCATATATTACATTGATTTATACATGAGATGCTTCTCGAGCCTTCCCTCCAGAATATTCTAGTTCTTTTCATTTCATAATTAAAGCAACCTACCACTAAGTTTATTACATTAAATGGGTAATTACATCCCATATATGAGTCGATGCTCGATATCTGTACAACTACAACTTATTAAAGGGGAATTTACACTCAACCTGTACAAATACAATGGCTCAAATTTCCTTGAGCCTTTTCAAAATTTAATTACATTAAATTTCATTAATTTTGAGATTTGAACTCAAAATTGAGAAAGTTGGCGCTTCTCTCTTTGGGATCCGCTCTCTCCTAGTGCGTTGTTGCGCTGGTCACTAGAGCGCTAATGAGTTGGAGCGATGCTCCTGCATCACAACACCTATCCTCTTACACTATGCTATCAAACTGTCTCTCTAAATTCTTGCGTGCAACATTTCCTTCCAACATTTCATTGGTTGCCAAAGTTCATATAGTTGTAGTCTAAATGTTCTATGAAATGACTATTCTCCGGCGATTTTTTCTGGGGATATTTGCCTGAAATCTGGTAAGAAATTGTTAGATCCCCATATTTGAGTGATTATTTCTATATAATTCAAGTTCCCTAGGGTTTTTCATCAAATCCATTTCTGCATTCATAAATGAATTTTAAACAACAAAAAATAATGATTTTGTGTAGATTTATGTCTGTCGAATTCCAGCGAAAAAAACCATTTCTTAAAATAGTTAAATAACCTTGTTCATATATTTGGAAACGGTCAAATAAAGTGTGTCGTCAATGTTGATTCTTCCTTGGGACTTTTTATCAAGAGTAGCATCAATGTGACTTTTGTCAAAAGATTAGAGATTTTCATCAATGTGACGTGTTATTTGGTTACGAGGAAAATAAGTTTGCAAAAAAATCAAATTTGAAATTTACATTTGCGATGGTTGTTTAGAGATGGTTTCCATCAGGTAAACAAAATTGAATATTTTTGGGTCAGTGCTATTTTCCATAACATTGTAAATAAAAGGCAATGATCGTTGCTATTTGGAAAATATTCTAATGCTATTTCTATAATCTTTTTTATATTTAATGTTATGGTTGTCATAGCCCTATCGGTAAAAGGAAGGATTAACAATTGGAAAAATATTATACCTCTATTTTTAACCTTTGGGCCTAACCTTAGCCTAACACCCAACCCCTTGGACCTAATATCTTGATACTTAATTCATTAAATGTGAACTTGGACACTCAATTAAACCTTAATCGAACACCCAACCCTTGGATTTAACATTTTGATATTTAATTTGTTGAATGTGAATTTTATTGCAAATCAATATACATTCCCAAAACTATTTTTCGTTACGTTTAATCACAATATAAATACAATTATAAGTAGCTTAAGATAGATAGTTATCTTAACTACACAATCTATATAGTTGAGATAATATCTCAACTACTCAAATCCAAACCAATTCTATTGTAAGCATTATTCCAACACCCTCCCATAATTCTTACATTAAAAATATTATATCATAACTACAATACTCAAATTTCAACATAGATATTTGTCTTGATATGGTCTTCATCAACGCTCCTATCCACTCTGAAATCTTCCGGTATACGCTCTTTCTTCTCCACAGCTTTGATCTTTCCTTTCAACTCATTTAAGATAACACCGCTCCTGATCATCATTGACTAATTTGTAGAATTGATGCTTCTCGACCTCCTGAAGGACAATCTCGACATTGAATTATCCTATGGATACACTACCAACTATGAAATTCCCCCTAAGAGAAAATTTTGACAGTTATATAGGACAATGATCTGATTACTGGATATTTTCAGCAGTCAATCATACAACTGACATTTTTAAATGCACATACAATAATTTATACAAGGATAACCTGTAACTGATAATCTTAAAGCAACGAAGTACACCAAGTCCCACTAGCATCTAATAGAATGTAGACATAATCAAATATGTGATGTATCCTCTTGGCACCAACGAATGTTGAGAACCACCTATTTGAACTATGTTACTTTGTACATTGATTGGTTTTGCACTGTAATATTTTACAAATAAAATATATCATACGAAAACTTAACATAACACAAATCTAACAAACATGATGGAAGGAAAGTGATCAAATACATCTCTATTCCCAGTGACATTCACTCGCAATCTCAACACGCCATCATTGAAAACATGTAATGAGCAGTGGATTGCATTCACAATCCTGATGTCGTGAATCTGATTGAATAAGAATAATGATTGGCGCGATAATTGAAGCTTTGATCAAACAATTCTGGATACTCCCATTATCCCTCTTCCAAACAACGACAATATTCTGCAACAATTAGCCTCCTTAGTACGCACGCAGGTCGCGCAACTCCATGCTGCCCTTTGCTCACACAAATTTGTTAGTGATTAAATAGATCTGCTGCTCCATGCAGTGCACCTCGTCCAACAACAGATTAATGGAATTGGACTGCACCTCTGATATCACGTTGATGTTGATTCCAGATAGATATTTCCTCCTTTTAACGTAGCAAAGTTTCTTCAAACAATGGGAAACAATATTCTTCCCAGATGTGACTGTTCTGGTAATAGATGATGTGCTTTTACAAATAGGACAGGTATGGCTTCTCTTCCATGCAACAAAATTAATACTCACAGACACACGAAAACAATCAATCTACAACACTAAAATCAACTACTACATCATTCTGATTCTCACACATATTTACAGAGAATTAACTCCAATGACTATCACATCTTCCTGGGCACTCCCGTGAGGGATTAAGCCCAGCCAGACTTTGATACCATATTGCAAATCAAGATACAAAAAAAAAATGTTTTTCATTACGTATAATCACAATATAAATACAATTACAAGTAGCTTAAGATAGATAGCTATCTTAACTACACAATCTAGATAGTTGAGATAATATATCAACTATACGTAACAAACTCAAATCCAAACCAATTCTATTGTAAGTATTATTCCAACAATTTTGAACACCCCATTCATTAACATGTAATCTTCTAACCCCAAACCTAACCTATTAAATAGCTAAACACCCTATGCCTTACCTTTTAATCCCCTTAACAACAATTCCCATCTTGTTAATAGTTAACACCCTATGCCTTACCTTTTAATCCCCTTAACAACAATTCCCATCTTGTTAATAGTTAACACCCTATGCCTTACCTATTAAACCCCTTAATCCCAACCCTTTGACACCTAACCTACCAACCTTTCTAACCCACTTAACCTCTTCATTAAAATGGTAATTTGCAATATGAAAATTTACCTTTCGAAATATAAAGTTCTCATTGATTGTTGCACCAAGTAGCGAGGTGATCTACAACCTAGTATGAGGGAGATGTTGTCACATAATGTTACGTCACATGAAAAATAAATTAAATAAGAAATAAATAAATATATACATATATATGTACATGACAATATATAAAAAAAAATAAACTAGCTTAGATTGATCTTAAACCCCAAATATATTAAGCATTGAGAGATATCAAATGTCATAAAAGGTGTAATTTTTTTTTATTTAATATGAATGAATTAATACATGAAATGGAATTAAATGATAAAAAAAATTATACCTAGAGAAATTCGATCCCTCTCAGTGATTGATATATCTAAGTTTAAGATGGATATAGGTTGGTTATGATATATTGGCATTGAGTGACATTGTGATTTTGGATTAACTTATCGAATTCACAGAGTCTATCACTTGTTCTATGATAAATAGTTGATACGATCATTGTTGAAATCATCCAAGATCAATATTTTGTAGGGGATTTTGCATAATACTTAAGTGTAGCATGTCTAGGAGATGAAGACATGCATCAGAGCTTTGGAAATACATTGTGAAGTTTTCACGATTATTATGATATATTGGTATTGGAAGACATGCATCAGAGCTTTGGAAATACATTGTAAATTTTTCATTGATTATTGTGATATATTGGTATTGGATACTCACATTGTGATTTTGGATTAATTTATCAAATTCATAGTCATATGATAAATAGTTGATACCATCATTGTGAATATGGGGAACATGCATTTAATCGTTCAAGAAAGTCAAGGAGAGCACAGGCTTGTGAAGAAACCATTGAAGTAAAAGAAAATGAAAGGTTAGGTATGGGAAAACATAGGATTTCTGAGTAGGGACCATTCTAATTACATGTACAATAAATGCCACACTTCTTTCTACTCCATCATGACAAGAGAAGCATAGGTTTCAGTAGAGTCCATTCCAATTTCAACATAAGTCATCATCCAAGTTCCTTTGATTTAGTGTCAAAAGTTGTTTTTGATGAGGAAACATTCACATTTTTTGTTGAAGCTAATTACATTGATGACAAAATTAGAGAGGCATTGGAGGCATAACCTTCAGTGAAGAGGTGTAGCGTCTTGTTGAACAATTAAGAATATTCAAAAAACCACAAGCATATCTAGTCTCCTCCCAATTTTGACCAACAAGGGATTTAAGGGCTACAAGAACACCTACGGAGATGCCACATAGAGTGGTGAAAAGTGATAGACTACAGATCCACTTTACCTCAAGTGAGTAGCATTCACCAAAGAAATCCTAAAAGTATTCAGGTGGATGAAAGTGATTTAATGTCCCTTCAAGGTAATAAGATAATTGAATGAATTGTTTGTTATTAGTAATACAAAATTAATAAACAATATTTGGAATAAAAACCAATGTTGTAAAATACCAATTATTTCTATCTACATGTTAAAATATAACAACTTCATTGTTGTTAGGAAATTTTTAGACATAAAGTCTAATACAAAATTGAAAACAAGTAATCATTTTATTAATAGCATTGTGAATGATTTTCATATAATTGGTAAAAAATATCATTAAAACGATCATAATGTGGCTCCTTAAAGAAGTTACACTTTTCTCTTCTTGAATTTCTCATACATTTTTCTTCTTGAAATATTCACTTTAATTAATGCCTCATTAAATCCCCATTAATGAATTTGTATCATTTATATTCATATCTTGAAATGGGTCCTTTTCTGTCTTTAATAAAAGTTTTTTAAAAAAACTTGTATTTACAACTTATCTTGATTTTGGATTAACTTATCGAATTCACGGAGTCTATCACTTGTTCTATGATAAATAGTTGATACGATCATTGTTGAAATCATCCAAGATCAATATTTTGTAGGGGATTTTGCATAATACTTAATTGTAGCATGCCTAGGAGAGGAAGACATGCATCCGAGCTTTGGAAATACATTGTGAAGTTTTCACGATTATTATGATATATTGGTATTGGAAGACATGCATGAGAGCTTTGGAAATACATTGTAAATTTTTCATTGATTATTGTGATATATTGGTATTGGACACTCACATTGTGATTTTGGATTAATTTTTCAAATTCATAGTCATATGATAAATAGTTGATACCATCATTGTGAAGATGGGGAACATGCATTTAATCGATCAAGAAAGTCTTCAAGGAGAGCAACGGATTGTGAAGAAACCATTGAAGTAAAATAAAATGAAAGGTTAGGTATGGGAAAACATAGGATTTCTGAGTAGGGACCATTCTAATTACATGTACAATAAATGTCATAGTTCTTTCTACTCCATCACGACAAGAAAAACATAGGTTTCAGTGGAGGCCATTCCAATTTCAACATAAGTCATCTTCCAAGGTCCTTTGATTCAGTGTGTCAAAATTTGTTTTTGATGAGGAAACATTCACAATTTTTGTCGAAGCTAATTACACCGATGACAAAATTAGAGAGGCATTGGAGGCACAACCTTTCAGTGAAGAGGTGCAACCTCTTGTTGAACAATTAATAATATTCAAACAACCACAAGTATATCCAGTCTACTCCCAATTTTGACCAACAAGGGATTTAAGGGCTACAAGAACACCTACGGAGATGCCACATAGAGTGGTGAAAAGTGATAGACTACAGATCCACTTTACCTCAAGTGAGTAGCACTCACCAAAAAAATCCTAAAAGTATTCAGGTGGATGAAAGTTCTTTCATGTCCCTTCAAGGTAATAACATAATTGAATGAATTGTTTGTTATTAGTAATACAAAATTAATAAACAATATTTGGAATAAAAACCAATGTTGTAAAATACCAATTATTTCTATCTACATGTTAAAATCTAACAACTTCATTATTGTTAGGAAATTTTTAGACATAAAGTCTAATACAAAATTGAAAACAAGTAATCATTTTATTAATAGCATTGTGAATGATTTTCATATAATTGGTAAAAAATATCATTAAAACGATCATAATGTGGCTCCTTAAAGAAGTTACACTTTTCTCTTCTTGAATTTCTCATACATTTTTCTTCTTGAAATATTCACTTTAATTAATGCCTCATTAAATCCACATTAATGAATTTGTATCATTTATATTCATATCTTGAAATGAGCCCTTTTCTGTCTTTAATAAAAGTTTTTTAAAAAACCTTTTATTTACAAAAATTTAATTAATTTCCCTTTTAAAAAGGGGACTATGTTTTAGGTTTATGGATAGGGTATTCAACTTTTTATCCATGGAAACCAATTTATATGTTATCTTCATCATCTTATCTTTCCAAAAAGTCCTCCCGAGTGCGATTTTCATTATTTGATCTCAAGATATGAGCTCGTGAAGTTGATGGGTCAAGACGATTTATCAACATAGCATGAAAATATTATTGACTTTTATTTTATTTTTTGAGAAATTTTTGGCCAATTTCAGCTCTTAATAACTATCCTATTGTCTTCCTCATCGGAATACCTTTCCAACGAGGTAAATGCTACACAATTATGACTCCCAAATCTCAAGTTATAGCCTCCGAAATGACACAACTCAACAACCGTCGATTAAATTTGTGGGGCAATCTAGGCCCTTGATTAAATTTTGTTTTTCTCCTTATCCCACATGCATGGGATTTTAAGAATCTTTAGTGTATATATTGAAGGATGTAATGTACACTTAGCAAGAAACAAATAAGACTAAGGAGATTTAAGAATTCGACTTACCATAGGAAATTAGTTAACAATTAATATTTTGACGCAAAATCATCCTCCACCCATGCTCAATCAGTGCCAGTGGAAATGAATGTGATACTAAGAGGGGGCTTGAATCAATATTATCTATTTTTAAACAATTAGCAATTACTTTGATACTTTATTAATCACCACAAAGATCAACAATGGACTTGTATTTAAAATCAATTATATAAATATAATTAACAAGAATTACAAGGTTTTATAAAGAATAATTTGAGATAGTGAAGGACACCAATCATTTTTAGAGCACCAACTCTAGGAGACACAAATCCCCTTCTTCAGGGCACCAACCCTAGGAAACACAAACTCCCTTGTTTTAGGGCACCAACCCTAGGAAGCACCAACTCCCTTTTATTCACACTTACTTAGTAAAGGATATGAATCCTTCCTTGCTCCTCCTTTCCACCCTCACTGCATAAGTATCATCAGTTTTTCTTCTTTGGACTCTGTGTCTACTTTTGGTCTTCTTCTCTAGACTACAAAGACACTTCTTCTTCACCGTTTTTTTCTTGTTTATATAGTCTTCCAACTAGTGTGAGCGTTGAAGCATTGTGTCCCTCTGTTTGGATCATTGCACCTATTCATTTAAATTAACAGTAATAACATTTGTCTTCTAATTTAGAATTAATATCTCCCTCTATTATTATTCATGTATTAACATGAAATATTTTCAATTTAGTAAGAGAGATTTTCATAAATTGATCACAGGTATGGATTGATTTCTTTTAATTCGATCCCATGCCTTTTTATTTTATTCTTAAGCTTTTGTTGCGTCTCGAGTTCTCCAACATATCATATTTGAACTTTTCGATTAGCCTTCCAATGCATTTGATGTATTTGATCACTTAATATCAATGAGGATAGAATCCAGATCCTATCTGGTTCAAAGTTCCTTTCTGACAAAGGAAAAATTCTTCCTTTGTATGTTAAAATCCGCATAGACGCACTTTCAGGACCTCTATTCCATATGACCATAGGCGATGACTAAGCGCTAAGACAAACGAGTGCTTAATCACTTATCAATATTGATGGTCACGTTTTATTTGCATGTTTGAGATGAATGATTCTTGTTCATTTCGAGACTTCGACGTTTTGGGACTCAGGCCTTTGCAGTCTTCCAACTCTTCTAGAGCAAATTACGTTGAAGGGGGTATCAACATTCCCTGCTTGATAACCTTCATATGTCTAGGAGTTGGGACCATAGACTTATGCACAAATGAGCCCCTGCTCTTCGAGTATTCAACTATTTGTGACTTCGGCCTTCGGTGCTTCGGGTAGTTTCACTGGTGGGAGAAGTTGGATATCCCCAAAGGATGTACTCCCGGAGTGATGTAGCTTGTTGACGTCATTGTTGACGTGGCACTAGCTGAGTGGTTGCCACATGTCACCCTGAGTTGTGACTTTTACAATCCTTATTTGCCACATCGACCTTGACACTTGTCACCATTTGATTGGGCCACTTGTCATATTTGTCTTTTGCCACATGTATTACTTCATGGCTTCGGGAGTTTTGTCACTTTTGTACCATCCTTCGATTATTGCCGAAGTGCCAAATAAATCTACCATCGTAGATTTTCAACTGTCTTCATCCTATGGCCTTTGTTTATTTCGAAACTCCGAGGTTCAGGAGTTCTTGGTTTATATGAGTTGTTTATCGTCGGAGTAGGTCAAGGCCGGAGTTGATGACATTCTTCCTTAGTGCGCTTTGAATAGATCAACGGTTGACGATATTTCCTATTCTTCCTTTGATCTAATGGTCGACGAGAGTTCATCACTTCAGGGCTTCATCCTTCGGGTAAACTTACCTATTTTAGACTCCTTTTCGTCGGAGTGGTCAGCGTCAGAGTTGACCTGAGTTCGTAACTTTGGGGCTTCTACCTTCGGGTAAACTTACCTATTCTAGACTTCTTTTCACCGCAGTGGTCAACACCTAAGTTGAGCACCTTCTTTCGTTTAGCGTGATCTGACGGTTCCAATATTTTCACTCCAGATCAACGCTTGACAGAAGTTTGTGACTTCGAGGCTTCGACCTTCGAGTAAAATTACCTATTTTAGACTCCTTTTACCGGAGTGGTTAGCGTTGGAGTTGACAACCTGATCCAACAACTCATGTTGCTCCCGAGGAGATCTTAAATCAACGATCTGCATGAGTTCTTTTAATCCGAGACTCTGAGATATTGTGTCTTACACTCTCCCTCCACTAAACTCGATCAAATGGTCGTGAGTTCATTTGAAGTCCCTCCTTGATCTAACGACTAGTGAGATCATCTGAAGCTCCTACTTTAGATCTAACGGTTGAGATTTAATCCTTCCCAACCTCTGACTTCACCTCGATCTAATGATCCTGGATTGTCCCAAAGTAAGAATGAACGACTCATGTGCGTCATTTCTTTTGAGCTTCGATTAATGTTCTTCCTTCTGATCTTTGGGTTTATATTGGATTCTTCTGCACCCTGTTGACATCAATGACAATATTGTACCACTCTGTCCAACATTCTCCCCCTTTGGCATTGATGACAACTTTTTCTTTGAAATATTTTTATATATGCTTCTTATCAATTTCCTCCCCCTTTGACAACAATGACAGAGGGGATTTTTCTTCGTTCCCTCTGTGGCTATGCTCCCCCCGACCATATGTCCATTTTCTTATGATACAATTTTTATGGTTTTAATGAGGTATGTGAATTACTCCCAATTTCTGTCGAAGATTTTCAAAAGTACTCCTAGGAAAAGGTTTTGTGAATATGTCTGATACTATTTTAACCACCTTTTGGCTAACCCGGTCTCTTAGGAAATGGTATTTAATTGGAATGTGTTTGGTTTTAGAATGCATTACTAGATTTTTAGAGATACTTATGGCACTATTGTTATCACAATTAATAGTAATGGGATCATCATATCTTATTTGTAAATCTTCTAATGTTTGCTCCATACAAAGAACTTGTGTGCATTAGGATGCAACATCAATGTATTCCCTCTTTGTTGTGGATAATTATGTGGTTATTTGTTTCTTACTTAGCCATGCTACTAGACATTTTCCTAAAAAAAAATCTCCTCCACTGGTGCTTTTCCTATCATCTATACTACCGGCCAAATCTGCATCACTCACTGTATGCAGTTAGATTGAAGTCTTTATCTTTTGGATACCATAATCCAAGTTCTAAGGTGCCTTTAAGATATCTAAATACTTTCTTTACTGCTTTTAAGTGAGTTTATTTAGGTGTGGATTGAAATCTCTCTATGAGTCCTACATCCTGCATGATGTCAAGTTTTGTTGTTGTTGAATAAAGCAGACTCAACCATTGATCTGTACATCGTTTGGTCCACTTTTGGTGAGTCGTCTTCTAGGCTTAGTTTACATCCAGTGACCATGGAAATACTTATAGATTCAATGTAAGAATGCATGAGTCATGTTTATGTTTAAACAGCATTTTTAAACTATAAAATTTCCAGTCATGCTCAAATGACAGTTTTGAGTCATGTTTAAATGACGTTTTTGAACTATGAAATTGTCAGTCATGTTAAAATGACCATTTTAAATTGATCATGTAACACTCCATTGGATTTGGTGAGCAATATTGAATGCCACAACAATGAGATGATATATAATTCACACCTGCAGCAACAGTAATGTTACCCAACAAGCTGAATATTGATCCCAAATTGACCGCGGTCAAATTTGAACCAAATATCCTCTTAAACGGTGACACACAACCTTGTCATATATTGTATTATGATATCGTACTTCAACCTTAATAAATTTCTCACATTCCAATCTTTTCTGGAATTGCTCAATATCAATAATACATTAAACTAGCCCAAAATGAATTTAATCCAAATGATAGGTGTCTATTCACAAAATCTAATCCAGATGTGATTTCACTTCAGCAATAATGGTATTTAAGTTGATATTTTCAACCACTGGTTAGTATGAATGATTTGACTAATTTACAGATATGTATTGACAATGTTTTTAAATAAATAACACGGTACACCTTTCACATAAATTCAATGCTTGTCTCATTTGCGTGCTTTGGAAGAGTCAAGATTAGCCAAACTGACAAACATGCCATAACAATTTCCCTTCCATACAAATTTTCCTTAAATGTCTGGCCAAAATGTCCTTTCATATATTCACCTGTAGCACACCGCGATTTCCATTTGGCCAAAATTTTCTTCACACCAAGCTCTGACAATTTCAGTGTGGCAACCTTTCTTGCAGCGGTTTCCAATACGAAATGTTCTTGCTCGCAATGTTGGAGAACCGCATTCCTTCGGTAAGGGAAACAATAGAGGCCATTCAAAGCACTGTGCCTGGGGATATTCTTACTTTGCTCATCGTAGCCGGGCAGTTAGTAGGGCAGCAGAGCGAAGAATTGAAGCGTTGGATAGGGGATGAATGTCAAGCATTTATTCAACGACATGGATCAGACCAGGCGAGGGACGCATGCATCAGAGTCTTCGGCAGACAAAGTTAAGATGTTCTCAAAGCCCTCGTTAAGCATTGCCATTTTTAGTAATAGTAGACCTGCCATTGCTATTATTTGAACATATCGATCTACGAGACGAACAACAGAGTATCATTTGTAGGCTTTAGATTTTGTTGAAACCTTTGAATTAAATAAATAAATTATCGTGATAGTGATAGTTTTTGACAAAATATCAATCGAGTGTTGCGCAATGGAGTAAATGGCAAATCTTTGCCTGAACAGTATGCATTCATTCCCGCAACAGTAATTTCTAAGACGGTTCATATAAAATATTTTGGCTTGCAGGTGAAGATCCTTTTTGTAAAACCAATATTATAATTGGTGTGAAATAGATGTATAAATGGAGGTAATATTATGGTTTTGCTAATTAATTGAACCCTTTATGTTTCTGTTTTCGGGACAGAAAAGCTTAAATTTCTGAGAATTGCATTGTTTTTGTGTGCGCTCGCAAGAGTTTACGATAATCATAAAAAACGTAGATTAAACGTTCTACGTTTGTTTTTTTCTTTTTTAACAAATTTCACTTAAAATTTAAATCTATCTACTCTAACTAAATTTTTTAACAAATTTTACCTAAAATCTAAATCTATCTACTCTAACTAAAATTTAGTTGTAATTGAAAATTTCAACCATTGATTAAGATTATATATTCTTTTGGTGTGTGTGTCTTTCTTAGAAAAATAACTAAAAATTTAGTTGTAATTGAAAATTTCAACCACTGATTGAGATTATATATATTTTTTTGGTGTGTGTCTTTTTTAGAAAAATAACTAGAAATTTAGTTATAATTGAAAATTTCAACCACTGATTAAGATTATATATTCTTTTGGTGTCTGTGTCTTTCTTAGAAAAATAATAGGAATTGCAGATTTTTCAATAGAGGATCAAAATTAGATATATTCTAGGAATTGCAGATTTCGTTCTTAGAAAGATATTCTAGGAATTGCAAATTTCATTTTTAGAAAGATATTCTAGGAATTGCAGATTTCAATGGATGATCAAAATTATATATTCTAAGAATTGCAGATTTCAATGATCAAAATTATACATTCTAGGAATTGCAGATTTCAATGAATCAAAATTATATATTTTAGGAATTGCAGATTTCAATGATGATCAAAATTATATATTTTAGGAATTGCAGATTTTAATGGATGATCAAAATTATATATTCTCTTGCTGTCATGACTTTTTTTGAAAATGGTTGAATTGATTTATTTATTAAAAACATAATTTGAATACTGTAAAATTGTGATTTCACCAACCATTTTAATCATTCTATTGATAATTTTTTAATACTGTAAAATTGTGATTTCACAACCATTATATTCTATTAATGGTTTTATTGATAATTTTTGGATGATAATTGTCTAAAAAATTATCAATAATTAAATTATCACAAGGATGATAATTGTCTTAAAAAATTATCAATAAATTATCATATTGATAGTTTTAGGATGATAATTGTTTAAAAAAAATGATGGAATAGCTGGTGCTTTGTACGATTCATATCAAATATTTGTGATAAGTTTTAACGTAGTAGTTAAGGCGTGTCGTGTCAGTTTTTGTGACCAATTTTCAAATCGAATTGCAACTATATCTATGAACTGTGCGGCATCTTGCCTAATCAAAAAGACACCTGCAGTGTCGTGGAGTTATAGTAAGGAAAACTTGTACGACGAAAGAGGAAAATCTAGTTGGAATTGCTGCATCTTACCTAATCAAAAAGACACCTGCAGTGTCGTGGAGTTACAGTGAGGAAAGCTTGTACGACGAAAGAGGCAAATCTAGTTGGAATTGATGGGAAGTTTTATTTTGGGATATCAATGTAAATAAATTTTAAGCATTCCACATTTAGGATGGAGCTTAGAAAAAGTGAACTCATTCATGTTATATTCATAAATGTGGAAACATAAATATCATAAGTCAAGTATAGTCATACATAATTAAAAAAATACAGAGATTTACGTGATCGGTTGTGCTCACTCACACTCATGTATGTCTTTATGGGCTTACATAAATTTATATACATTTACACAAAAAACTGATTATTAAATGCAATTTCATCCATATTCTGACTTGGTCTTATTGGTTACAACCAACACTGGATTATAGGATCTGAAATCTTAATCCTGAAGGAATTCGTTATCACCGGTTTCCAACAATCTCCACCTTGACAACAATTATTGCTTCTTCCTTTTGTGAACATGTCTGCGCAGTTCTCTTTTGTATGCACTTTCTCAAAAGAGACTCCAAGTTCATCGATAACCTGTCTTACAAAATGACACTTGATAGATATATGTTTTGTCTAGATTCTTATCCAAGGTTATAACACTTTGACTATCACAAAGTAATTTTACTTTGTCCTGCATCCTTCCAAACTCACCAAACAAACCTTTCAACCAAACTGTCTATTTGCAAGCATGTGAATCAACGACGTATTATACAGGCTTTCCAGCTTCATCCACAAACCGATTGTTGTCTTCTCTATAACAATGTTGAACAAAACAATATCGTCCAAACACAGGCGTATGACACTCAGTGCTCTTGCATCGATCTCATCCCAATCTTCATTTGTTATGGTCGCGGGTTGCTTTGCTTTTCCCAAAAGCACCTTCACCACGCCTCGTTGCACGAGCAGATTGTGCAGATCGTGCATCTTAACCTTCCAGATCTCAAAATTGTTCTTTCCATTGAACTTCTCAATTTCGAATTTAGCACTGAGTTTTCGCCATTAACAAAATTTTTTTTTTCCAAAAAAACACTGCTTATAAAACCAAACCCTTCAACATGTGGAGGAATAATGGTATA
>ML839683.1:11040-25809 GCA_009831015.1 Picea engelmannii | reverse complement strand
ATATTTGTACAACTACAACTTATTAAAGGAGACTTTACACTTAGACTGTACAAATACAGTGGCTCGGCTTTCCTTGAGGTTTTTCAAACTTTAATTACATTAAATTTCATTAATTTTGAGATTTGAACTCAAAATTGAGAAAGTTGGCGCTTCTCTCTTTGGGATCCGCTCCCTCCTAGTGTGTTGTTGCGCTGGTCGCTGACATGTTGATGAGTTGGAGCGATGCTCCTGCATCACAACGCCTATCACAAGGATCTTCCTCTAGATTGTTCTTTTGGATAAATAAATTTAGTATAAATAGAAGTAGAGGGTATGAGAAATCTTGTCTTGGATATTATTGTAATAGAGCGTTGCTTTGCTGGAGGTTTCCCCCTCGAAGAGGCAAGTGAACATTGCTCTCAGTAATCAAGGTGCTCTTTCTGGTGTTATTCTGGTATTATTGTGGTGTTGTTCTGGTTATATTATTGTTTATCTGCCATTTCTAGCTGATTATTTTTGTTCTGCATACTATTTTATAACTGGAATATTACAGAGGGTTTGTTTGCATCTGAATAAACACACATTAACTATTAAAAAAACAGAGGAAAATATATGCACAGCTGCAAAATGACTGATGACCCATAAAATTTCAATTTCCATGTGCAAAACGGTTGATGAGTCAAAAAAATTCAATTTCCATGCCCTCCTTTGTTAATACGTCAAATTCCAGCTATTTACACAACAAATCAAAAGGATTTCACGGATAAGCATAATGAATTAATTGAATAAGATCGAACACTCACACCTTCCAGCCACTGCCGCAGTCGCAACTAGAGACGCACCCACAATTTACTCTGCAACACGACATTTATTCAATGTAGAAAGAATCAAACTCTCACTTAACACATATTGAAGGCCAAAACACAATGCAATGAAAGCCAAAAACCCTCACACAATCAAATCCCAACAAACAAAAGAACGAGATGAAGAAATCAAAACCCCTGACAGAGTATTTATCAAAGAACCTCTCTGGTTACCTATCATCATTCCTCCTTCCAATATAGTGGCCAACAAGTTGAGAAACCAAGGGGCCTCTCAAGGGTATCATCCAAGGCTCCTACACTGTTAATCAAACCCCCAAATAACAAAGGCACTACCTCCGCCAAGATTGGCTTCCTTCTGAGCTCTCGAATCCCCTTCTGCAATTAGCTTAACGAGGGCTCGTATGGTATCCGAGGGCTCCCAATTGTAGTTAAAAACCATGAGTTAGCATACCTAAAATTATGTTGTCTTACATATTAAATTTTTGTTCATCTTGGTCGGCGAGATATCCAAATTGTTTGTTGTTGCCACATAAGAGGTTCGTCGTTCCCAAACCTATTGCGTATCGCATTGACATGTGGCTTCCCTCCATATGCTCTCCACAGAGGACAAAACTGGTAAAAAAACTCTCCCTTAAAGAATGCTTTCGGTGTAATAATTCACCAGCCATAACATTAATGTTGCGTAGGAAGATGAAACATGAATGTTGCATAGGAAGATGAATATTGACCGTCGTTAGATTTGAACAAAAATCCTCTTTGAAATGATACAGTAAAGGGTGCGATTTAATTGATGATTAACATCCTCCTAAATGGGATAGATGGTTTTGACGAAACGTGCAACAAACAAATGTAATATAAACAAGTGCCATTGTAGTGGCTATGTCCCTGCCGAAAAGTTTTGTGCACATTGATGCACTGCATAAAAGCTTTGTGCACATTGATGATTGTTTTATATGTAATGATGACCAGATTTTGATATATTGCAATTTCAATACACAATGTCGGTCACATTGGTAACATCTTAAGTTGAATTGAATGGAATATTTTCAAATACAAATAATAATATATCCAGGTCAGCTTATGAAAAAGGCCAAAGCCATTGTATCTTTTCACACATTGGATTGATTGGTTCAACTCCCTACATGTGGGAGTTTAGCTACAATCTCAGAAATTGGGGCTCATATGTAACCTTGGAACAATTATATAAGATGACAGTTTACAGTGTTGCTTCAACAGTGAAACCATAATCATTGGCAGAATCCTGACCAATGTCAGCTTATTTCCCAGCAAGTGGACCTCCCAACACCTTATTTTCCAGCAAAGCCATGTTCTTAACCATTAGTCTGAGTCCCAATTAAAATATCTAAGTTATAAAAAATACAAAGAAATACAAATCAAATATTGATGATGCTATAGCTTAGAGGGAATCTCCAACCCACTATTTATAGTGGATTTTTTAGGAGGAACGCCATGTTGTTAGGAGGAAAGCCATGTTATTAACCATTAGACTGAGTCCCAATTAAAATGTCTAAGTTATAAAAAAATAAAAAGAAATACAAATATTGATGATGCTTTAAGTTTATTTGAAAGACAATAAACAATATGTATAGAAAAACAATAGTCTATCTGTTCAAGACACTGAACTACATTTGGACATTTAACAAACTCATTAATTAGGTGGCATATAAAGAAAATTAGGCGGCATATAAAGAAAGATAATATTAAACTGAGTTCTTTTTCTATGAAAAGAGTGTTGCAAATGAAAGGACATAAAAGAGACAATAGAGCTATAACTATACTAAGCATAACCCTGAAATGCCAATAACCCTTGAAACCATAAATAAGATGATACTGTACAGGTGAGATATGCTCGGGGTCCTATTGGCAGCCCAACATTTTTTTTTAACTTTTTATATCAATTAAATGATTTATATAGCTGCCTAACTAGGGTCATCTATTTTTATTACTCTTCATGAACAATTTTCGAAATGACAATTGTAAGTTGTCGCTTTTCCCTATTGTTTTTTTTATGCTTCGTTCATGACTCAAAGCATGAAAACGAAGCATGAAAACTTGCGACTGTGTTACCATTATGTTTGAAAATTTATTAAAGGCAAATTGTTTCTATAGTTTATTAATGAAGCCTTGTTCCTTTCTATGAAGACTATTCTCTTTGTTTCGATTCCTTGAACACCAAGCATGCCTAGGGATTGTTAGTTATATCAACAAAGGACCTTTTTTGATTTGAGCATTGGTATGGTTTTTTTGTTGTTGTTTGATTCTTGGTTATATGTTTCCTCATTACTAGGTTTTGATTTTCGAATTTCAACCTCCCAAACCATATGATCGAACCCACTATGTTGCACACTTATTTCCTTTTTAAATGCTCTGGTCCTGGCTTGTACTTTATGAAAGGTGGAAATACGATTACAGTCAGATCATCATTTCAAGACTTGGTCTCGGGCTCAGCAAAACCCCTCACACTCATTTCAAATGAATGCATATCTTTTCGTTATGTGTATTCTCCCCATATGCTATAGACTGTTGGTGTTTCACGGGCTCGGGGTATGGCTCTGGTCTGTTCTCACAAACCCTCTCTACGCATTGTGTTTGATTGATTGCCCTTTTTCATTCAGTATGGCTCCTATTGTTAGAGTCGAACCTAATGGCATTCAAACTTTGCTATTATATGACGATGCCAGAGAGGATCTTGAGAGTAATGGTTGGCTCGTTTTCCTTAGAAAATTCTAGGGTTTCAATCTACAAATTGCTCAGGAATTCGCTCTCTCCTTTGATGGGTGTAGAGCTAAGGTGGGTGATGTTCAACTTGAGGTTACAAAGGATTTCTTGAGCCAAGCTACAGAACTCCCTGCAAGCGGTCAAAGGTGGTTCAAAAATGCAAAAGTGGAAGAGGTTCCTTGGAGCCTTCTCTTTACATCTCAGAAGATAAAAGGATGTGACAAAGGTATGCCCATCTCCTTGCTGAAAGATCGATGGCACGATCTACTTGCCGTGTTGAAACAGTTTGTCACCTATGAAGGAGGTTTTGGCCTTGTGTTTCTTTATCATCTGCGTCTGCTCATGATTTTTATGGGGTTTCCTTTAAACATGCCTTACTATTTATTGAGGAGCCTTTACAAAATGGCCAAAAGGTATATAAAACAACGATTAGATTCAATCCTCTTCCATCACAGCATAATAAAAATTTTACTTGCACATCATTTAGAGTTGCAGAACGATAATTGTGATTCGTTTTTAATCAGAAATGGCTTCTCTAACCCCATTATTGAAGAGATTTACAAGTCTGTGATTGAAGAAACCTTAATCTACCCTACAATGCCCCTCTCACCTACCCAGGCCTGTATCTCGGCCTCCTACAACAAACCCTTACTTGATCCAAAGGTTATTGAGCAGACCCGTGAGCAAGTTACATACCCTAATGACTCTGTTAAAATTTCAATTAAACCTACAAGCAAGACATCTAAAGGCCATGCTGATTTGAGTTTCAAAAATAAGAGAGTTGGGAGGTTAATTTTGAGGAGGCTCAGGGATAATTCGAACCCTCATGCGAACTCAATCAAGATGATCGAGATCCATGAGAGTTCGGACTCCGAAATCGATAGGTTACACGCTGAAGAAGACCCTCTTTCATTCCAACCACCCCTCAATCGGCCTTACAACTTTGTGGACAATCTACCTCCCTGTCTGAAACATAATGAAGAGTTTCCTGGTATTAAATTGGGTAATAAATCTATAGTCCATGTTGGAAATACCCCGGTTCACAATTGTGATTATTCCCAAGGGACCGTCGCATAGTCGAAGTGTGAAGTTTTCCTATCATGGATTGATAGATACTACACCGATGTACCCATCCTACAATCACAAGTTAAAGCTCTCACTGATCAAATCGGTGCCTTAACGGATGAAAACCATAAGCTCAAGTCTGTCATTCAAGGAAAAGAGAAATGTATGAAGACTACAGGGAATGAAATATTTAAAAATGTTGAGGCTGCAACAACTATAGTAAATTCCAAGATTGTCTGATACGATTTGATCTCACAGTTGGAGGTATCATTCTTTTATCTTAAAATAGGATTATTTGTTAAAACTAGATTGCTTTGTTCTTACAATAAATTGGATTTCATTTACTAAAATAACTAGCTACAAAATCAGCAGATTCTGTAGCCAGTTATGTTAATTCGAAATTTGCAAATTAATGGTTAAATATGTATCTAAATCTTTCTATTTTTCCTTTTCCTTTCAGGATATTCAGGAGTTCATGGTTACCAATAGATCTGAAGCATCTTTGAGACTTGCTAGTCACATTTTTTATACATTTTTTATGAACATAAATAAACTTTTGTTAGCTTTAAAGAATTTAGTATGATCCTGGTGGTTGCATCCCCCTTTTATTTTTGAAATCAATATCTGATTTTAGAAGAGGAAACAATTACCTTTATGAAGGCTCTAAAAACCCATTATTTTTGTAATTACAACATCTTGGCCTGGGGCTAGTTGTGAACAAACTTATACTCGAATTTGGACATAACATATGTTTACATTTCTGCCTTAGCTATTTGTAAATGTTGTTGTTGTCTATAATTTGTTTGTCTTGATCATTTGATGACTGTCGATAGATTTCGTCTTCATAGATTATTATGTCGTTAAGATAGTTTTTCTCTCACAGTTCACGATTTTATGCTTCATTTATATGAAAATAGTGAATGATCATTTAATTCGTATTATAAAGTTTACCTTTAAACATGTTGATTGATTAAATGCAAGTTGTAACTGTCGGATTTATCTTATGCGTTATTACTTACAGTCTCATATATCACAGTTATTATTTTGCATCCTATCGTTTTATCAATTAAATACACCAGTCAATGTATTGTTTGACGTTTATTCCAAACAGCGTGAAGGTGCACAACAGACTTATCTCGTGGACGGACTGATGTACGATTTATGATTATACAAATAGTGGGATGCGTACTCTTCAAGTGATTGATAGGTTAGTCTGTTCATTTTATTTGCTTGTTGATTATAGAGATTCTTATATTTAGTATAATTTTCACTGCCTACATTTTCTGTTTCAATAATAGTTTGATATTTGATTTTACAGATGCATATAAATTAAAAACAAACAAAAAAAAATAGTGTTTTTTGCTTTCTTTATCTACTTTTATCAAAAGAACCATTTTTTACATTCGATTTTTATGAGTTCAAATTAAAACTCATAATTTGTATATCTTGTATATAAATTAGATAAATGGACCTATCGTGTAAATATTATTTAAATAAGCTGTATACATTAGTAATCAGTAAATAGTGAGTTATTTTGTTTCTTTTGTTTTATTTATTTGTTTCTTTTAGGATTTTAGATTGGTCAACAGAGCCATTAAACCCGTCAGAGTGAGTCAATCCAAACGGCTTGGGTTAATTGGACAACCCCAGACCGGACCTGCTTTTCCAGTTGACGAGCAGTCAATTTCGCCCGTCAACAAATGATGCTAGAAGGAGGACCTAAACACTATTGATGGCACGTGGAGGTCACAAGACTCCTCCCCCACCTACCCGCTCATCTATAGTAACAAGAAGTCGTTCTGACGACAACATTGTCTCTCAAACAACAACCACATCAAATGAAAATCCATGGATTATCGTTGAACCAATAACACCAAACCCCCCAGGGGTCGACGTACAAGAAATTGTTCGTCAATCCCTCCTAAGGACACATGGTGCTTTGGCCCGTATCAGACAACTAGGTCGGTCATTGAATCAACCATTAGACTTCTCTGATATTAGGGAGAAACTTGAAGGCATTGGTCTTACACTAAACACTACGGATCCAGATCATATCCTCACTCCTGGAGTAGGAGGATCTGGTATTCCACCATCACCACCTCATTCATCTCCTCCTTCTTCAGGAGAAGAATCATCAGACGAAGATAGTTCTTCATTTCCGTCTTCGACACCACCCACGCCTATGGTAAATCCAAATAATCCCGCCAAACCTTGGTTCTATCAAGATGCAGTGGCCATATCTGGACCCCAACATCCTTTGCCTAAACATACAGAGAAATGACTCCCTAAATTTGACCCAGATTCCAAGCAGATCGCTAAGGATCATATAAAAAAATTCATGCTAGCCATTAGACTCTGAAGCATAGAACACGAAGACGTAGTATGTAGATTTTTTCCATATACATTTGAGGGCAATGCCTCTACCTGGTACTTTGCCCAACAACCCCACACCATTGTATCTTGGGATAGATTCGAATCTTGTTTACTTGAGAAATTCGGAGATGACAAATCTCCTGAAGTCTTAGTCGTGGAACTCTCTAGTTTAAAGATGAACCCCAAGGAAAAAATAAAAGACTTTAATCAAATGTTTCTAACATTAAAGAATCAAATCCTCACAGATTCAATGCTGGCTGAAAATCTTATCGTCGCATACTACATGAAAACCCTACACCAAAACATAACAATCTGGGTAAAAAGGTCTAAGAAAACAACATTATTAGAAGCCTTCAAGGAGGCGAGTCAAATCGAGAAAGGTATTCTCAGCCTAAAGGACAATATTTGTAACGAGACAGAGACTACCTCATCCCCCAAGAAGAAAATCGAAATTCTTCCTAGACCTCCCCAAACCAAAACTCAATCAGACGATTCTGATCTTGAAAGTTTACACAAGGTCATTCAAAAGTTTTCAAATCAGGTTATAGATTTGAGAAGATCAGCTGAAGAAGCTTCTTCAAGCAAATGACCTTACAAAACCCCTTTCAAAAAGTCATTTCCCACAAACCGACCTAACTCAAATTCTGAAGGCCTAAACCTCGAAAGCTTACAGTATGTTATCGAGACGATTCTGGAGGCACATGATAACTTAGTTCCTCTTGAGATTCCTAAAGACGTGGCTGAACAAGAAATAGTGGAAGAGGACGAATCCTCTCCAAACATTTTTGGACATTTTTCGGATAATATCTTTCAAACTAATTTCGAAACAATGCATCTTTACAATACAAGAAGTAAAACAACGAATGAATCTTTTTCTGAAATTGGAACTAATGCACCTCAAAAACAGTCTAAACCAATTGAAACTAAACAGAATTCAACAACTCCAAGTTTAAAATATGATTTGATTGAGGATCTCAAAAAACTTAGAGCTAATATTTATGTTTATGAATTATTGAAATTTTCATTTCTTCTGCAAAAAACGTTGTAGAAGATTGCAGAAAACAACAAAAACAACAATCCAAACAATAACAAATTTGCAGAAAACAACCCCAAAACACCTCAAAAGGTGTAGTGTCCCCAAGGCTGAGCCCCGTTACAGATCATGTTATATGCAATGAATTGTAAATGTGCTCTATAGGCTGGTGAGCCAAAGTTTTGTATTAGCTGGAAGGCTTATGTGGTTGTTAGGCCAGGAAGCCTAAGTGTTTGAGGGCCAGGAGCCTGTTGTTGTACTTTTATGTATGCAGAATAATCAATAAAATATAAACACCACCAGGTGCAGACCGACCACGATGAATGAGTGAAGGGGGGCTGAGCGTCCACAGAGTGGGCAAGGAACTAGGGGCTGGAAGGTGGGAAAGGGGCTGAGAGTTGAGCCTAGGGGCTTAGGCCTGAAATAATATTTTAATATTATTTCCTAAAACGTCATGTGCATATTATTTTATCCTAGGTTCCTAGTAAAAAGGAAAGGCGTGTACAGGGAGGCATGCAGATAGAACGCATGCAGTTTCCAGGGTGACAAATGTCCACCCTAACGCATGCAAATAAAACAGAAAGAAACAACCGTGGGGGGGGGGCTCTCGCATTCCATTCGACCCGACTGCCCTGAGCAGGAGCCGTATGAGTCAGTATGCAAGAGACCTCGTGTATGTCTGTTACAGAGAGGAAGCCTGTGTTGGGTGCTGAGGAATGTGTGTTTACCCTTGTTCAGAGCCGTGGAGTCTGTCTGTGAGAGAAAACTAGTGTGTGTGTTCCCTGGACGAAATGTCCATGTCAATGTCGGGGAAGAGTCTTTGTTTGCCCAGGAAAAGCTGAGCGAGCTTGTGTGTGGAGCCCTATTCAGAAATCTTGACCGTGAGAACATCCTGTGACTGTTGAACCGGTTCTTGGGAAGCTTGTGTCCATTTTCCCTGTGTTTGTTGTGGCACACAGTTCTGGACTGCGTGAGGCTTGTCGGCCTGTGAGCGACTCCCTCCAGGTGAGAGAGTGCGCAGAGGAAGGAGAGAGCTCTTGGAAGGAACCTTGTAGCTGCCACAGAACCCGGAGACTTTCGGTCCGGTCTGTTCTTGTAACCCAAGGTAAGGGAGACTGGCAGCCGAAGGACTGTCCAGGTGACAGAGAAGGTGCACTCTCATCGGGTGGAACAGGCATGTGGGGAATGAGGGTCTGTGGGCAGTGAGAGTGGGAGATTCCTGGAAGAGCATTCTTCCTGGTGGTTGTGTGTGACTGAATTCCCTGTAACCTCAGCCTGAGTTTGGATTCCTTGCCCTGGGGTGGAGCTCAGTCCCAGCTCGGGGGTGACCCACTGTTGAGTTGAGGAGCAGTGCGGTCTACGTCTGGGAGGTTCGTGGAAGGCTTGCATTTGGTTGGTGGATTTCTCAACTGTCACAAGATAAGTGTTTAATTATATTTTTACCTCATTTTATCATGACTGTATTGGATCTGTTATCATGTTTTCCGCTGTGTAAATGAATTATTGTTGAAAGCTAGGGATTATCTAATTATAACAGTAACTATATGTTTATTTTGAGAATTAAAATGTATCTCTTTGTTGTTACGCATGTGATTATACAATTCAGTATGTTTTATGTAAAAGTCCATGTACATATGGGTTATTGAGAGGTTTGAAAGCCTCGATAGTAAAAAGTGACTCTACAATTTGGTATCAGAGCCAAGGTTTCGACACTGAGCCTAGATGGGCCAGTGGAGCGGTCTTTGGACTGAGAATGCGAGGGGAAATTGAGTCGGGAGGACCAATTTCGGACCCTGGTTTGCTCTGAAGCGTCAAGGAGACACTTGACGAGTTTTTATTAAGAACTCAGGAAGTATAGTGGTGCTATGAAACCGCAGGCTGGTGTGGTCTATGGCCACGGGGAGACAGGTCTCTACACCAATGGTGTTAGAAGCTTAGGATCTGTTCGGGAGGGAAGGCGAGCCCTCGTGATCGTCGGATCTGGAAAAATGTGCATAAGGATTAAAATTCCTTTGGAAATGGCACAGGAGGGTGGAAATCGCGATACGTGAAATCCCGAGTTAGCTAGAAACCGTCTGAGCCGTCAGATCTCAGTCGGAAAACCCGATAGCCGTTGGATCTGTCGGGAGGTGTCTGAAGGTTAAACCTCAGAAACTAGGGGTGAAATCTCCGAAATAGATCTAAACCGTCCAAAAGACGGAGGACACGTGTCGTGAGATTTCCCATTTTGGGAAATCGGGAATCGCGATATCGGGAGTCACGATGTCAGGAGGTCGGGAATTTTCATAGTAAAAGTCCTGGTAGCGACCCGAGCCGTCTGTCTGAGGAAGGACGCGCGTCGTGCGATCGTCCAATTCGGAGATCCAGACACCCAGACTCACATAGGTGAGCATTTTTTATCTTGCACCGGGCGAAGTCCCGAGATTTGATTCAAGCCATCCAACAGTTGAGACACGTGGTGGAGATCGAGCGACCCGTCGGTATACAGGCTACCAGGGTTTGAGTTGACAAAGGATTTTGTCATCGGGGAATCAAAATTCTCGAATTCCCGAGATTGAATCGGGATCATCCATTCGTTGTGGACGCGTGGCAGTAATCCAGGCAATCAGGAAAAGTCCCAATAGAAGAGTCATCCATCAGAAATCGGGGTTCGGGGAATCGCAAATCCTAAGGACACTTGTGTTTCGGCTTTGGAAAGTCTGAAACCCCGATAGGAGGTATGACTGTGGTCATGTAAGGGGAGGTCATGTGAGATCGAGTCTAGCCGGAGGGCTAATGGGAGTTAGAGCGCATCGGCGTTTGGAAGCCCAAAACCTCGAAAGGATCTGTGTCGTAGATCTGAGGAAGATCTGACCGTCGAATTTTTCTAGGAATGAACATGGACACGTGGAGTTGTACCACGTGCCAATGGGGACGAGAAGAGAAGTAAGAAAAGTGGGACCCGATGACGTCGTTGAAAGCGACGTGGACCCTCATGAACTTGCTACGTGCCACCGTGGTAGTGGGCGACAGCTGTGTTGTGGACCCGTAGGGTAGAGTGAGTCGGAATTTCGGAAGTCGGGGTTTGGAGAACAAAGCGGGTTTGAAAACCTCGTGGGTCGAAACCCCGAAACCCGAAGTCCTGAAGTACAAAACCCGAAGTTCTGAAATCCCGAAGTGTCGAAAATGAAAGCTCCAAAAACACGAAAATTGCAGAGCCGAACGGGAAGCTTAGAAAACTCATTTGGAATCAAAAATTCTTTTGTTCTTGTTGGTATTAGTTATAAATATTGTGCATTTTTCATGAAGGTTAAACGGACTGACAAACTTCGAATTGAATTTCACATTGCGTGTGCAGAGTTCAATGAAGGTCAGGATTCCAGTTAACCAACGTCGAGTATGGAGTGGGGAAGAGTGCAGATTACCCCTGAAATAGAAGACGAACGGGAAGGAAAGGATGTTAACATGAGATTCGAAGGATCAAACTCCAATGGGCATGGAAAAGAGATGGATAAGGAAGGACATATGATGAAAATCATTGAAGGGCTGCAAAGAGAGGCCAAGGAGCGTCGAGCTGATAGCCGAAAGCTCATGAAAGTCGGGGATCGACAAGGGGAATTAAACTTAAAATTCTTGAAGAGCCTGGAAAGAATAGAGAAGAAACTTGAGAAGGGAAGAGACTCAGGTACGACAGAGAGTCGCAGAAATCATGGGAGAAGAAGTAGATCGAGGAGTGGTAGCCGACATCACAGTCGCTCCCAAAAACATTTGGACAGGGAGACACACAACAGTTCGAGCCCATCCCTTACCAGAAAACATAAAAAATCTGGAAGGGAAGAATTGAAAGGAGAGATGAATAAAATTAAACCTCCAACATTCTATGGACAACATAAGAAGGAGGAAGATGCCGACACATGGTTGTTGGGCATGAAGAAATACTTCCAACTGCAGAATTATTCTGCCCGTGCAGAAGGTAGAATTGCAATGTATCAGCTGAAAGGAAAAGCGTCCATGTGGTGGAATCAGTTTGTGAAAGTGCAGCACATTAGAGAGAAAGAGGTCACCTGGAAGGAGTTTAAGAGGTATTTCAAGAAGAAATACCTGACCAAAAGATACTATGACAGAAAGATGAGGAGTTCTTCGAACTCAAGCTAGGCAGCATGACCATTGATGAGTATGAACGAAGTTTTCTGGAACTATTGAGGTATGTTCCATTCATCAAAGACGAGGCTGTCAAAATTCAGAGGTATGTGAGTGGACTGCCACCTTCCATTGGTGACAAGATTCAATATGATGATCCTAAGACCATGGAAGAAACCATAAGAAGGGCGAAATGCCTATACGAACAACAAAGAGAAAAGCCTACCTTTCGGAAGGCTTGGGATGACCAGAAGAGGTTTAAGAAAGAACAGAGGCAGAAGGGAAGCAAGCCTTCATTTTTTAGAAACAGTCATTGGGGACAATCATCTTTTAAAGAGCCCAGGAAAGTTGAAGGGAGTGAACAGATGCCAAGGCCTTCACCCATGGAGTGTTGGGGTTGTAAAGGGAATCATAGGTACAGAGACTGCCCCCACAGAAAAGACAAAGAAAGAACTGTCCATACTGTTCAGCAAACTGAAACAGTGGAGGATATGGGCAGCAGAATGCCGAGGATCTACGCAGCCCTGGACAATAAGCAAGCGGAATTTCAATCGCACATGATTGAAGTGGAAGGTATGATCAACAACCGACCACTTGTTATTTTGATTGATTCGGGGGCTAACCATAGTTATGTAGATCCTAGAATGGTGGAAAGTTTGCATCTAATGAAGAGAAAACATGAGGAGTCTTGGTTAGTGCAGTTAGTCATAGGGACCAAGAGGAAGGTCACCGAATTGGTTAAGTCCCGTTCGGTGGACATGAAAGGAATGAGCACTAAGGCTGAATTGAACATTCTACCTTTAGGCTCATGTGATTGCTTAATTGGGATGGACTGGTTGGACCAGCACCATGCCCTTCTGGATTGTCGTAACAAGAGGTTCACATGCTTGAATGAAGAGGGAAATCAGGTAAAAGTTCAAGGAATTCCCAGAGCCGTGGCTGTTAGAGAAATCTCAACCATGCAGCTGAAGAAATGTTACCGGAAAGGCTGTCAATTATTTGCAGCTCGGGTGGAAGAAGTATTCCAAAATGTGGTCTCGAATCTGGAAGACCATAGGGTGCTCAAAGAGTTTGAGGACATGTTTCAGGAGGTGCATGGACTACCTCCGAAGAGGGATATCGATTTTTCTATAAATCTGATGCCTGGAGCAGCTCCAATTTCAAAGGCTCCTTATAGAATGAGTACACCAGAGCTGAAAGAGTTGCAATTGCAGCTCGAAGAGCTACTAAAGAAAGGTTACATTCGTCCCAGCGTGTCATCATGGGGAGCCCCAGTCCTATTCGCGAAGAAGAAAGATGGGACGTTGAGGCTGTGCATTGACTTTCGACAGTTGAATAAGGTCACTGTAAAAAACAAGTATCCTCTGTCGATGATTGATGATCTTTTCGATCAGTTGAAGGATGCGAAAATATTTTCGAAAATAGATCTTCAATCTGGATATCATCAAGTGAGGATAAAAGATGAAGACATCAGCAAGACTGCCTTCAGAACAAGGTACGGTCATTATGAGTTTACAATGGTGCCGTTTGGATTGTCCAACACGCCTGATGTCTTTATGTGCTTAATAAATGGAGTGTTTAGAAATTATCTGGACAAGTTTGTCATAGTCTTCTTGGATGATATCTTGGTGTATTCCAAGACAGAGGAAGAACATGAATAACACCTGAGAATGGTGCTACAAGTGTTGAGAGAACACCAGTTGTACACAAAACTGAGAAAGTGTTCCTTTTACCAAAGGCAGATCCATTACTTGGGGCATATAATACCTGAAGAAGGGATCGCTGTGGATCCTGAAAAGGTACAGGCCATTCGAGAATGGCCAGCGCCAAGGAATGTGACAGAAGTTAGATCTTTTATGGGTCTAGCGGGCTACTATAGGAGGTTTATAGCCGGATTCTAAAAAATAGCTCATTCTATCACTTCCTTGTAAAGGAAGGGGAAGAAGTTCCAGTGGACTGAAGAATGTGAAAGTGACTTCCAGCGATTGAAGCAGCTGCTAACCAGTGCTCCAATCCTGAAGATTGCATATCCATAAAAAGATTATGTAGTGTGCACAGATGCGTGTAAGGAGGGGCTGGGAGGAGTTCTCGGCCAAGAAGGATTTGTAATTTTTTATGAGTCCCGGAAGTTGAAGGAACATGAGAAGAATTATGCCACTCACGATTTAGAGCTGGAAACAATTGTCCACGCCTTGAGGAAATGGAGACATTACCTCATGGGCAAGAGATTCGAGTTGAGAACAGACCATAACGGTCTAAAGTATTTATTTGAGCAGCCGACCTTAAACGTCAGGCAAATCAGATGGCTGGAGTTTCTGTGCGAATATGACTTTGATATCAAGCATATCAAAGGGAAAGAAAATAAGGTGGCTGATGCACTCAACAGAAAAGTGCACGAATTACATGCTAGATCCATTAGCATGTACTAGACTGAGATGAAAGACAGAATTTTAGAAGCTACAAATGCTTATTTGCAGTACAAAAATCTTGTAGAAAAGCTACAACAGCGTGAGAGACCACAGACCAAGGAAAGTTACACCTTGGGAACTGATGGTTTACTTCTGCATAAGAACAGAGTATATGTACCCAATGTCCGAGAATTGAAGCTGGCAATTCTAAAAGAGATGCATAACGTGA
>ML839681.1:69511-88545 GCA_009831015.1 Picea engelmannii | reverse complement strand
TCTCTCAAGAGATATTTCTTTTGATGATTTCAGATCCACCCTCTTGTGAATATTTTTAATTTCATTTTTTTTGTTTTTGGTTTTGGTTGTTTTCATTTTGCTTGATTTTGATTTGTTTTCTGAATAATTATGTCTGAATCGCCGTTTCATTTGTTGAAGGGAATCAAAACTCTTATTCTTTAGTGGAAGTTGATAAATTTTTTAAGCACCCGAGCAGTAAGTGCTAAAACTCAGATCAACAGAATGAAGTTTCTATTCAAATAGTGTTCCTGGTTTCTCATTAAAATGACAGGATGACGCGATTATCCTTAACAAACTTCTAACACCGCCCCTATTTTAATGAGAACAAATTAGTGTGCTTCCCCATCCTAGAAAAGATTTCTTAACAAAAATATAACTGTCCAAGTCATGATGGAAGTCATCAAAATAGAAAAATAATTTGTAAATGATCAAAATTTCCATTCCATGTTAGAAAAAAACAGGACCACAGAGCAATAAAATAAAACAAATGCAGAAACAAAACACAAAAGACACACAATACAAGAGAGACACAGATTTACGTGGTTCACCTAGTGTGGGCTACGTCCACCAGAGAAATTGTTAGGTCCTTCCTTTATTATTATCTAGCAAATGAAGGGATACAACCTACAACAAAACCCGTTGTAACTTCCTCTTCTTTCTCTCACAGTCTCCTCTCTCAGAATACAATATTCACCATCAACCATAGCCACGATACATTTCCCTCATAAAAGAGGGTTTCCTTCTAGGGAAAAAAACCCTAACATAATATCTACCGTTAGATCTGTGACCTTATAATGAACGGTCTAGATTTACAATGAAATTACAATATACTTTTACAAGGCAATTTTTGCTTCGAGGGCTTCGCCCCCGAACCCATGCTGGGGGCCCGCTTACCCCTAGACCCCCCAGACCCCGCAAAGGGGGTACCCCCCCTCTGCACTCCCCCGCGTGGAAGAGTGTACATACTTATGGGGTGTAAATACTTCATGGGGTATAAACACAGCTAAAAGCAAGGACCTCTGAATCAGGAAGATAATCAGGCTCCATAACCAACATTCCAAAATATGAGATTTTCAGTATCACCCTGCTCTCTTGAATATTATTAAGTTCTACAAATTATAAACAAATTCTAGAGGGTTGAAAGCACAGTAATGTGTGGGAAGTGTATATAAACCCGCCGGGACGCTGAACAGATCTGTTGGTAGCGATTAAATGCATAAATGATACCAAGGAAACTTTGTCGAGGTACTGAACAAGCCTGCTGGCAGTGAAGCAATGCTCGGTTTAAGAATATCTTCAGGTATGTCTTGTGATTTGATCAAGTATGAAGATGTTTTTATCATGAATGAACGAATCTAGGACATGATAGAGGTACTAGAGTGGGTTAAATGACATCCCTGGCGAGGCTATGGACGCCTGCTAGCAACAATGTCCTTGTCAACAGTATTGAAGTCATCTGTATAAACATCACTACACTTGTGATTTAAATAAGATACCAGATGACATTTTCGGACAGAAATACATCCAATGATAAACTACATTATTTTCTGAGTTATGATTGGAATGTTTGATCTGTTGTTAACTGTTTATGAAAATTTATTTCATCTGAGCCCCTGACATAAATTTTCTGGTGATGCAGAGAGAACTGCTTCTCCCAGTATGTCGCCATTGTTGGCAGCCACCAATTTTTTCGATTTTTATCGAAATCACCACAAAGAAATTATATCTTTATGTAGCTTCCACCACCTTTCATTTGTAAATGTTTATATTTCTGAGTTTCGAAGCGATAATTGGATTAAAGCTTACCTTATTGAGTTTTTATCATTTTCATTTTTGTTTATTTTATTTTTAATTCATGACTATAAGAATGAACTTAAACATAAAACTTAGCTTGGTTTCATGACCTTTTACCTTAGAAATATCATTTTAGAAGCCACTCACATGTGATTAAAATTCAAATCTTATGAAATGGTTGATTAGTCCATTATCAAATTTTTTGTTTTATTATGGTTATTATGAATTCAATGGTTCGATAGTTCATTATTGAAATGTTTTGGTGCATGATAAACTTGGTTAACTATTGATATTCTTCTCATAAGTTTAATTGTCATATCAACATTTATGCAAATGAATACATACATTTTGTACTGACATTTTTGCCTTACCTTGCTGGCCCGAAACATTAATTAAACAACTCATTATGCGTATGAAGTTTTGTACTGTGGAGGGTTTGTCATTCATCATGGGTAGTGGCTCATAGTTTTATGATTTCTCTGGTTTTCATTTTCCCTAACTCATTTGTCCAAGTTATGATAGTCCCCAAACTCTGTAATTTTTGTTCCATTACATTTTGCACAGACTTTTCTTTGTTCCTCATCTTCTGGAAATGAAACCCACACCCTGTGATGTTTGATGTATCATTTTCACAGTGGAAATGGCACCTGTGATGTGAATCCAACCAAATGACTCTGATTTATTTTTGTTTTAAAAACCTGTAATTCCTTACCCAAGACACGTTTTTGCAGGAAGGTTTATGAGAAAACGGTTACAAATTTTCCCACGCCATTTAAAACCCATTTCTAAAATAGGGTCATTTACCTTCAGCATGGGCATTTGTTTCAGAAACCACACATTTTTAGAGATACATCTTGTTCTTTGGAGGGAAAAATTTCAGAACTTCTTTTGAGGCTGAGGTAAGCGTTTTTTGTTTTTTTTTTCTCAGAGATTCAAGCCTGTTATGGTTTTGGCTAGGGTTCAATCTTATATTCCTTTCTATATGTTTATGATTCTGCATAAAATGATTAATATTTATCAAAAATAGAAGCTTAATCCATTTTCAAATCTTTTTCACCATGGGCTTATTTGAATTCTGATGTTGTCGCATCTAGCTTAGATTGGGGATACTTGGGAATATTTCCTGTGTAGAAACAATTTCACCTTTCCCAAGAACACAGTAGAATCTCCTTTACATTCCAATATAAACCCGAGCCCCTGTATAACTAACACTACTATCAAAGACCATGCCATCATATATCGACCCTCTGTTGATGTTCGAAACCCATTGGGAAAAAGGTCACGATGTAATTTTGTGCCTAGAAAATCATTGGAGGAAGTCTTAGATGTATTAAAGGATAAAAACCCTCCTATTAATGAGTCAAATTAGGGTTTCATTAACAAATCAATTGTGAATAAAAATCACAAGCATAAGGAACATAGTAATTCGGATTTAAATTTGGCAAACAAGAGGATTGAGCAGGCTGGTAATGTGTTTGTTAAAAAATCAACAAATTTTAACACCTTCATAAATTCAGATGCTTCTTTGTCTAATCTATGAAATGGTAAAAGTTTTTTTTTATTCTTTTTTTTATTTGATTTGGTTGGAAAAATAAAATATATAGATTTTTTTTTCCTATTTTAGACTAGCTATAGAATCTTGTAGCTAGCTATAGAATCTTGTAGCTAGCTACAGAATCGTGTAGCTTATCTTTTGAAATTATTAGTTTGTATTTTTTTTCTAAAATTCAATTTTGTTTTGTTATTTTTAGGGAAATAATAGTTATGGTGCTATTAACAAGGAGAATGAATCCTGGATCATTCGCTGCTTAGCTTAGTCATTTCTCTTTTTGTTTGATAAAACAATTTCATTTATGTAATTAATTTTGATCAACAAACTCCTATAGGATTGTTTCTTTGTTATCCTATTTTTGTAAAGCAATCTGATTTTCTGGGATTACCCTCTATCTTGCATGATAAGAGGTAGTTAATCCAGGATAAGTTTAAATAATAGTTGTTGTTTAGTAGTAAAACCATATTTGTTTGAAACAAATTATGGACATGTAATTCTCAGAACTGAATGGACAAGTTGTTCACATTTTGGCTTTAGACCAGCGTGACACTGTCCCATTTATGTTTTGCCTCTTATATTATGGGATATTAAAATGTTACACAACTTTAGCCTCAACAACATATAATGTTTCATTTTATTCAATGCTTTAAAGTTTGTTTATAATTTGTTGTTTCATATATTATATCTGTGATCGTTATTTCACTTTAATATCAATGATTTATACTTGATGTTGAGTTGATATATCATATGAATGCTACACATTAAAATTTCTTTTACTGTAAACATTCATCATTACAAGGTCACTAGATCTATATGTTTATTCTTCTATTCTTATATCCTTGCTCCCGAAAACACTTTGAGTTTACTCAAAATATGTTATCATATGCATGTTTCAGATTTCTCTCACAGGCAAGATAACTGGAAGTTTGGATTGCACAGGGACATAGACACAATATAAGGCTAATCTCAGGTTAGTTTTGTTCACATTTAATTTATGTTATTAGTTTATTTGTCAATGAAATGAAGCAGTTTAAATTGGCTATGGCCCTTATTCTGTTCTTGTTTCAAACTACATTTTATTAGTATCCTTAGAATTCTTAGATTTTAAATTATAAAACAGAAAATATAAAAATATGTGCTTTCTTTATCTACTTCGCCAATAATTACAAAAACATTGATTTTGCAAGACATCCACCAAAACTTGCAAGTTGTAAATATTTTGTTCATAATCACATGTTCATATTTATGTTTCTGTTTAGTATTTGTAAATAATTAGATTTGTGTACATAGTATCATAGTTATAGATTTAGGTTAGTTTATCTTCTTTCATTATTTTAGGACCTTAGTTGGCTAATGGAGCCATTAAACCCGCTAGGAGAGATCATACCAAATGGCTTGGGTTAATTAGACAAACCTAGACCTAATCTATCCTTCCAGTTGATGGTGTGTTATTTACGCCCATCAACAGTACCAAAACCGACCTAGCCCAACCTGCCAAAGTCAAAATTCAGCGCCGAGGAAGGCGTATTTCACTCGGAAATTTCTCCCACGATGTGTGACAGGAAGTGCATGGTTTTTCTTGCCCACAGATGTGCACTCTTCGCACTGTACACGAAACACTCCTCTTTACACTGCACATTGTGCGCTCTTTTTCACACCTATCAAATTGTAACCCACACATAAGTCCAGTTTCTCAAAATTGTAAGAGTCTTTTGAATGGTTTGAGGACCCCTAGCCTTTAGATTTTTATTTTCATGCACTTTGTAAGGAAACTACACTCCACTTAGAGTTCTTTGCCATATGAAAGGTTATCTAAAATAGACACTTAGGGGTTAAAAGGAATCACTATTCTCCTCTTTTGATTTTTTGCCACATTTTTGTCTCATTTGGCTTGTAAAATTTTAAGTTGAAGTTATTGTTTTCATACATAAATCACTTAAAGTGGGACTAGAAACCAATTTTGACCCTGAAGTATGCTCTTCCCTCACACCCTAGTGTGATATTAGGAATTAGAAAGGAGGTTGAGAGGAAGTTTCATATCCCTTAAAAAATATTTAGGAGAGGAAAAATCCCCCCTAGGGTTCCTCTTAGTGTTTTGAAATCATCTTAAAGTTTTGTAAGGGCCCATACATGCCCACATGTTGCAAACTTAGGATAGTTTCTAAATGATTTCTTAGTTTAAATCACAATCTAGGGAAGTTTAAAGATCAAAGTAATGGGCCCATACATCCCCACATATCTACAATCTAGGATAGTTTCAAATCTTTCTTAGTATAGACATCATTTTGGGGAGTTTAAAGGATTTGTAAGGACCTATATGTTCACATTGCTAGTTCTTTAGGGCTTTAAATATTCCACAAGGTTGTACCAAAGACACATAGTAAGCTAGGTAAAGAAGATTTGTAAGGACCACAGGAAGTCCACATGTTGCAATCTCACACTTAACTTATTAAAATCTTTTCACACTTGTCACTTTCTTGTTCACAAAGCCACTCCTCACACACATAATTTCTATTAGAATAGTGGAGTTCGAAGTAGGTTTTCTCCAAATGAATTCCGAAAGATTCGACTACTTCTTTGCAAATTATCCACACCCATTTAATCAAATGAGGTTGGTCCATGACCAAAATCTCTCAGTCGACCACATCTAAAAATATTCTAATAACTCACTAAATGTTCTTCCATAGGGGGTGCCAAAAGAATTTTTTTAGTATAGGTAGTATCTCGGGGGTAGGCATCCAAATAATCCCCCGTTATTAGGTTGTCACATTTTCAAACAATAGAATTTGAGAAATAGGGAACTTTCAAATCCTCCAAGTCAATTGTTCCTACACCATAAGGTAGGGAGATGCCCATGAAGGGTCGAAGACCAAGGTCCGATTGTTCTGCACATCCCTCCTTGAGTCACCCAACTCTTGTGAGGGCATCCAACTCGTGACCCATTTCTGATGCTGAAAATCTAATTGTCCCACTTTGACCGAGGTACCTAGTGGCCAAAATTTAGGACATCTACCCAAGTGGCGATTGTGGGCTGCAATCACACCTTGATCATATTTTTTGTGGCTATTGGAAAATATCGCCAGTTCTTTCGGGATATGAACCCTCTACCCCTCATTATAACTTATTACTTCAACCTTCACTAGTTCCTCTTCTGGTGGCTTCAGACCCCACTATTGAGTACTATTGGAAGGCCCAATGCTATTTGAGAGGAAGGATGATACATCTTTTAGGACACGAGCATTTGTTTTTATTGTTCCCCCACACGGACAAAATCCACATGCTTGATTATTTTACAGTTGGTTTATGTATGATGTTTATTTGATTACATGCAATTATGAGTTATACTATCTTGTGAAGGTAAAAAAATATACAAATCTCTTATTCATTTATTCATCTCTTGTCACTATTTGCACACATTCACTTTGCTAGTTAGAAACCATAGGGGACCCACAAAATCCTTGTCATTCTAGACGCTTGCAGAATCTCCCTCCTATTCTAGGAGGATTCCCTAGTCTTGCCAACTCACCATCTAAACCATCTCACACCCTTGTGAGTGATATTTCTTTGGGATAAATTTTAATTGGTTCCACTTTGCTTGGGTCTAATTCTCAAATCCATCCATCCACTANGGGGGGGGATTCTTCTCAAGGGAGAAGTACAACCCCACCAAATCTCTCTCAAGGGTTAGGTCCACTACCAACTCACATAATGGCTGGGACTAATCCTCTGCCAAATCCCGCTATGCCATACTTGGAATCCCTCAACATTCCTTATTTAACCAAACTCACGAATGATCCCATTTTACATGACCCTACATGTCTCAATATGCCTACCAAACCACCTTCAGATATTCCAAAATTTGAAGGAAAAGTGGGGGAAGATCCTGCCAACCATGTTATGAACTTCCACATATGGTTCTCTTCAAATAGCATCATGGATGATTCCATCCTCTTGAGTTTATTTCAAAGAACCCTCACTGGTCCATCAACCAAATGGTATGTGGACAAAAAATCAGTGTCCCATGTGACCTTTGAATCACTGGCCAAGGCCTTTTTGTCCTTTTCCAAACTACCAATTCATCATGATACTATCTTAGAAATTCTCTCAGAGTTCAAACAAACCAATGCTATCCATATAGCTAACCACATCCATCAATGGCATTGACAACATAGTTTGTGTAAAGTAGAAAACACCAAAGAACAACGCTTCCATTGGTTTCTCAAATCACTCGTATCTGTTATTACCAAGGGCGTAGAATCCACTTTTCCTCAGTCATAAGAGGAAGATATCAGCAAGGCCCAACATTTTGACCTCATATATGCCCAATCAGGTTACTTATACACAATGTTACTATTAAATTATGAGCTTGATTTCTTATGTGGATTAATGCTTTTATTTTCTTCAGTGCTTTGATTCCAACTTAATACACTTCAACAATACCAACTCATAACCGAATAGAAATAACTATGTAGATAAATAAGCATGCACATCAATAACACATATACCCTGGGGAAACCCTGTATAGGGAGAAAACCCCCAACAAACGATATTCCTTTATTGCATTAATAATGTATGATCACTTACAAGTATCCACCATGAATGTTCTACTCTTAAAGAGCTTGCCAAGATGACTCTGACCTGATAAAGACATAAGAGAACTTTCTGAAATACACCTCTTATATGTTTCCTCTATTGTTGATATACAACACTGATATGATTCTTTGGTATGCTGCCTCTTTATCACTGATATGCGCCTCTATTCCTTCACCCTTAACCTACATAGAAACTGTGTTGAAGATATGGGTCGGCGTCTGCTTATATAGGCTGAAGAGGAGAAGAGGAGAGGCTCGAAATAGTAACTTGTTTGCATGCTTCAATCATAACTCAGCTTCATACTTTAGTTAGAACTTAGAACTAGACTTGAGACTGGTATACTTTGGTTCGAAAATAGAACTAGACTTGAGACTTTAGTTACAACTCAGCATTACACTTTAGTTCAAAAATAGAACTAGACTTGAGACTGGTATACTTTAGTTCGAAAATAGAACTAGAATTGAGACTTCAGTCACAAATCAACATTACACGTTAGTTCGGAAATAGAACTAGACATAAGACTTCAGTGGCAACTCAACATTACACTTTAGTTCGAAAATAGAACTAGACTTAAGACATTAGTTACAACTCTGCATTACACTTTAGTTATAAAATAGAACTAGACTTGAGACTTCAGTTACAACTCAACATTACACTTTAGTTATAAAATAGAACTAGACTTAAGACTTCAGTTACAACTCAGTGTTACACTTTAGTTCTAAAATATAACTATACTTGAGACTTCAGTTACAACTCGACTCTTTACAAGGCAATTTGAAATTCTCTTCATGGTGGATAATGTTACACGTGAAAAAACACTAGATCAATACATATATATCATTTGCAATATTAGGAATATCGTTTGTTTCTAGATCATAGGAATTTTATATTCAACCTAACGTTTTCTAGATGCCTTGAATTTTTATCGTGGCTAACAAGGTTTGACTAGGCTCACAGAGGTTGTATGTTCCCCCTGACTTTTGCACTAGTCTGTCTATTCTCACAGAGGTTGTACGTTCCCCCTGACTTTTTCACTAGACTGTCTATGCTCACATAGGTTGTACGTCCCCCCTGACTTTTTCATTAGACTCACATAACATCTCGTTTGTCTTGAATTTTGGTTTGACTCACAAAGGTTGTACGTTCCCCCTGGATTTTGTCAATACCTCACAAGACTGGTTGATTCTACAAATCTTCTTGGCTAGCCTCGGGGTGGAAATGTACTGTAACTTTACAGTTTTTCTCTGGAAAAGTCTCGGATGTAGTGGGACCTCATGTCAATATGATTTGACCTGTCATGAAATATCGAGTTCTCTGTCAATTTTATGCAACTTTTATTATCACAGTGAACCACCGTTGTCTCGAGCTTGTCACCAAACAACCCAGAAACCAATTTTCTGAGGCATACTGCTTCCTTGCTAGCATCACTTGCTGTAATTTTCTCAGCCTCTGTTGTACTCTGTGCAATGGATCCTCACTTCCATATCGACCAAGAGATCATAGTGGATCCTAAACTGAAGCAGTTTCTGAAAGTACTCTTCCAATCCATTGGGCTTCCTTCCTAGTCAGCATCTACATACCCATGCATAAATAAACCACCACTGGATGTATATATTAGACCATAAGTAATGGTCCCTCTGAGATATCTCAAGATGTGCTTTGCTTCCACCCAATGTCTCTGTCTCGGTTCAGTCATGAACTGACTCATTGCAATCACTGCATAGCATATATCTGGCCTAGTGTGGATCATGTACATCAATGATCCAATTAGGTACCTATACATGGTGGGATCCACCAAATCTGAACTTGTATCAGAATCATGCATCTTCCTCAGGTTGGTAATCATTAGAGTAGAATTGGATTTGCAATCCATCATACCAAACCTCTTTAGCACGTCCACTGTGTATTTTCCTTGTACCAGAAATATCTCACCCCGTCTTTTCCATACTTCCAAATCCTAGGAAGTAATGCATCAAGCCTAAGTATTTCATCTCGAATTCTGAGGTTAGCTGCAGATAAATTACACCAGGATATTATCCCTTCATATCTTTTTATAAAGAGATCATCAACATACATGATTAGTATAACAGGTTGGTTACCTCTTACCTTGAAGTACATATTTGCATCAACATCACTTTTCATAAAACCTAGGCTTTTAAGAAAGCCATCAATCCTGTCATACCAAAATCTGGGAGACTGCTTAAGACCATACAAGGCCTTCCTTAGCTTGCATGCATGAGTGCCTTTGTTATGTAGTACAAAACCAAATGGTTGTTCCAAAAATACCTCATGTTCAATCTTTCCATTCAATAATGTTGTTTTTACATCCATATGATGTAGCTTCCAACCAAGAATGAGAGCTAAAGAAATAATAGTTCGAATGGAGGTATACCTGGCTACAGGGGAAAAAGTCTCTTCGCAGTCAATTCCTTCTTTCTGAGTGAAGCCTCTGGCTACAAATATTTCTTTGAACTTTTCTATACTTCCATTAGCTACATGTTTGATCTTATAGATCCATTTGGAAGAAACCATTGATTTGTCTTTTGGCCTCAACACAATGTCCCAAACATTGTTCTTTATAATAGACCTATATTCCTCAAGCATGGAATCCTTCCATACTTGTAATTTATCTGCTTATTCAAATGAAGAATTTTTGGCATCAATAATGTTTCTCATTAGTGCAACATAGCCTCCAAACCTATGAGGCTTCTTCCTTTCCCTGAAAGTTCCTTTGGGAGCAACTATCCTTTCTGCTTCCTGCACTATTTCTTTAAGCCACCATGGCTGCCTTTGGGATGGAGGTTCTTCAAGAGTTCTTTCTAACACTTAAGTAGGTTATAGGGCTCATTACTTGTCCCTTCATGAGGTTACTCCCTCTTATCATCTAAATCTTCATTTTCAGAAGAGGGTGAAGCTGGCTTAACTGCTTTTGATTCCTGCTGAAGCTCTCTGGATTTCTTAAATGCAACTTCCTCATGGAAAGTCACATATTTGATTACCTCTATTTGCCTCTGATCTGGTACATAAATACTTTAAGCCTTGGATTTGTCACTGTACCCCAAAAAAACCCCTTTCTTTCCTGAGGGTTCCATCTTTTTCCTCTTTTCCTTAGGGACATGAATATACACAGGACACCCAAATATCCTTAGATGACCTACTTCAGGTTTGATCCCTGAGAAAATATATTTAGGAGTCTTGTCCTTCAAGGTAGCATGTGGAGATCTGTTTTGAATATATGTGGCAATGGAGGTAGCTTCCTCCCATAAATAATTTGTCATATCCTGGTCCATCATCTTTCCTTTCACTGCCTCACAAATTTTCCTATTTTTCCTCTCAGCAACTCCACTTTGCTGAGGGTTATATGGTACAGTCAACTATATCTTGATTCTCGCTGAATTGCAGAAATCCTCAAACTGGAGAGATTCAAACACTCCTCCATTGTTTGTTCTAAGGATTCTGATGTGTTTCCCTGTCTGCTTTTCAATAAAGTCTCTATACTCTTTGAATTGATCAAATGTGTCACTTTTATCTTTAAGAAAATATATCCAACATTTTCTTGAGTAATTATCAACAAAAATGACATAATACAAACAACCACTGAGTGAGGGAGATGACATGGGACCACATACATCAGAATGAACCATATCTAAGATTCCTTGAGCTCTGTTATCACTAGTAGGAAATTATTTCTTTATATTTTTACCTAGCATGCATCCCTTACAAATTTTATTTTTACTAAGAGAAATAGAGGGCATGCCACATACCATGTTCTGTAGATCCGGAAGAGATTTTTAATGAATATGTCCAAGTCTTTTGTGCCACAACTCGCAGGAGATAGTCACATCATGAGCCAATGCATGAACTGAGTATCCTGACACGACGTACAATCCTCCACTGTGAGTTCCAATGGGTTCTGTTGTACTTAAGTGGCTACCTTTAGCCCATAGTAGTGCCTTCCCATCCTTGAAGATCACCCAATATCCCTTTTCCTCAAGGTCTGCAACTGATAGTAGATTCCTCTTGAGCCTTGGAACACATAATACTTCATCAACATGAAGTCTAGCCCTAGAATCCAATCTAAAGGAGATAGATCGCACTCCCTCTATCTTGTAACATTTTTCATCCCCAAGCTCAACATGCTCTGTAAGAGATGTTGTCTTGAAATCTCAGAGGATATCCTTGTACCCTGTCATGTGCTTTGATGCACCACTGTCTACCAACCAAGTTTTCGGCCCCGTGAAAACTGAATTGGATAAGGAAAAAACTAAGTAATATTATTTTCTATTTTCTTTATCATTAGAAGGACTTTTCTAATTTCTTTTGGATTCATCATCCTCAACAGTTGAGGCATGATGTTTCCCTTTCCTTGGATATTTCTTTCTAAACCAACAATCTTTAGAAAAATGACCCAACTTATTACAACTAAATCATTTGATCTTAGATGTATCAATATTCTTTCCTTTGAATGTACCTTTGGAGTTTGTCTTCCTCTGACAGCCTTTATGGAAAGTGCCTTTCTTCTTTCCCTTGAATCTTGATGCTAAAGTTGAGTGCTCTTCTTTCGTTGGCTCACTCCTGGTAGTTGTGTGACTCTCCTCATGGAGGCAATCATTCCATAACCTCTCAAACGTAGGTTGAATCTCTCTCCCACTTACACTAGATAAGAAGGTCTCCCATGAAGAAGGAAGACCATAAAAAATGGCCTGCACTAAATCAAATCATCATCGTCCACTGTCACCCCTGTGACCAAAAGATGATCTCTGATCTAGGCTATCCTGGAACAGAAAGATGCCACTGATTCACCTTTCTCCAAATTCAAATACTTAAGCTTGTGCTTACTTGTCCTCTTATAACTTGGAGCATGTTTCTTATATAGATTCACCAAGGTATGCATACAGTCCTTGGAAGTCATTAATGAAGTCATTGTAGACATTATATTATCTTTGATTGAGTCAAAGATGATTCGCTTGGCCTTTTCTTGACTCTTCCTGAAGGCTGATCTTCCTGCATTATTTGTGGGTTCTGTTAGCACTAGAAGTCACCTTCATATTGCATTGAAGGTAAGCCTAGTACCCATCATGTTATATGTCACTATGAATGAATTTAAAGGTGTCAAATGTGCACAGAATTAGGATAATATCATTTTAACTCAGAAAACTGGACTAGCATGCACAAGTAGTTGAGGTGTTGATCAACTTCAGTCAGTAAGTTGTATTAAAGGTGAATAGGAGGAAGAAATACTGAGAAGAATGTAGAGGTTGTTACACATCAAAATTACTCACTTTGATAGTGTCACAAGTGTCATCATTACAAAGGTCGCAAGTGTCACATTTTTCTCACAAAGTCACAAGTGTCGCATGTTGCTCACAAGTGTCGAAAGTGTCAGGGAAGCATACTGCCATGATGCCTATGTTGTGCCTATAACGACATGATAAAGACACTTGAAACACCTCAAACATTTGATTTGGAAGAGGAGAAATGAGTCAGTAGGCTTTCAAACCTTTTGCCATATGAAAGCACCTCAAAAACTGAGTTTTTGGAGAGGAGCGCTCCCCCTTACACTATCTCGGAGCACCGATGCTCCTCCTTACACTATTAGGGAGCGTTATAATGCTCCCCTGGCCCTTTTGAGGGAGCGCTATAGATTTTGAGAGCGCTGGCACCCCCTAAAGCCTACCAGGGAGCGCTGCAACGCTCTGATGGCCCTTTTGAGGGAGCGCTACCTATTCTAGGAAGTTGTTAAGTTGTTGAGATGAATGGGGAAAGTATCTTTTCATTCTTGGAAGGCAGTTGAGCTCGAATCCCTAATCTAGCCATGATCCTAGGGAAGATCCTCAACTGAAGGAGGAAAATCCTCAACTTCCCCAAGGATATCTCAAGTGGTTAAAGCCTCTCCAAGGCTATATAAGCAATCTTTCTAATGGTGAAAGAGATTGGGAAATGGAGAATTACACCAAACTCATGATCTCATAAGTGGTGTTGGAACATAGTTGATTGGGGGAAGAAATGAAGTCATGAAACTTATGATCTTGGAGGAAACTCACAATCAACCAAAGGAGAGTGATCAGTGAAGCTGCTGTTATCCAGATTATGGAGCTTTCAGGCAAGGGTTAGACGAAGAGGACTTGATGAAGCTGTCGCATTTGCATCTACAATTGTAAGTACTGCTGTCGTTATTCTCATCAATATGACACGCTTGGCCTGTTCCTTTCTAGTTTGTGTCTAATGCCACATGAACTTGTCACTAGTTGATAGATCTATTTTCAAGCTAATATCAATAGAGTAGGTAGCGGTTGTATCTTTTTTTGTCCACAGGATCCAACGAGAAGCAAAGGATCAAAGTGCAACCAGGAGCGTGCAGGGACAAACGTCGATAAAAGGGTACTTATGTCATCCTTCTTTCTCATGTGTTAGTTTAGATAGTTTTGAAAGCAAGTCAGTGTCCATGATAAGCACTTTTCTGTCTAGGGTTAAGGTCAAGCTCTAGAGGTGATCTACCTATCCGCAGGGAGATTTTCCTACAATCGGGACGTTCCTCAAACGCTGATAGATGAAGGTGTGTCCGTTAGTATTTTTTCTTCTGTTGCTTGGTACACTTTGGGTTGTCCGCACCTTGCACCGGTTACACAGAATCTATTATCTTTTAACAGAAGAATTAGTCAACCTTTAGGGATCCTTCCTCAGTTTCCTATAACTTTGGGAGGGAAAACTGTCTTTATCGATGTCATGGTAGTCCGAGACCCCTTGGATTTCTATTTACTCCTTGGGAGGGATTATGTCTATGCTATGAAAGCTATTGTATCCACCCTTTTTCGTGTGATATCTTTCCCTCACGATGGAAGAATTGTGACTATTGATCAACTTTCATTCATCAGCCCTGACTAGGTTACCTCCCTAAGTGGTTCTTATATGCAGACAGTATCACCCCCGCCGCATGTCAATTATGTGGCATTGTATACCATGACCTCAACTTTCGATGCTTTGGATCTGGTAGTTGACATGGTGATCTCTTCGATAGGGTTATTGGAGCATGATCTCCTTACCGCTGTCATGACCCTCGACATGTGTTCCTTCCAGAGTGATTCTCTTCCATCCGACAAAGATCTCTTGGAATCCATGACCGAGTTTTGTCCCTTGACATGGTATCCTTCCAGAGAATTATCCTTTTGGAAGCCATGATCAAGAAGCATCCACGAGCATAGTTTCTCTTCTCTATGGCAAGCTCGTTAAAAAATGAAATAGAGGCCACTAGCTTTCATGCTGGGGGAAACCGCGAGCATAGTTTCTCTTCTCTGTGGAAATCTCATTAAAAAATGAAACAGAGGCCTTGAGCATAGTTTTCTTCTCTGTAGCAAGCTCATTAAAAAATGAAACAACAATCTGGGGATCGAACCTGGAACCTTGAGCATAGTTCTTTTCCTATGTCAAGCTCGTTAAAAAATGAAACAATCACCTCTCCCTTCAAGTTGAGTCTTTCGCCAAATCTCGTAGATGTCGAGTCGAGTCTTTCATTAGGTCTCGTTATTGAACCTTCATTTCATCCACATGTATCCTTTTTCTCCATCTAGCACAGAAATTGGTGACAACCTCAAAGTCGGTGAATGAATTGAAGCTTGGGGGGCATGTCTCCAGCCTTTGATGATCATTCTGGAGCTAAGCCACCAACTTTCAAGCTGGGGGCATACCGAGCATAGTCTTAGTTCTTTCTCGTGCTCATAAATACATGAGAATGAAACTGGGTAAACTTTTATCTCTTTTTCGGACCCGTATGGATACGAACACAAGAAAAAGGAACCCCCCTGGAGTCTCCTTTAAACCCTTTTCAGATTCTCTAAATATGAAAAGATTGTCGAGTGATCTTGCTTCCTTTCAAACTCGTTAAAAGGTAAAAAAGGGCGTCTTTCGAGCGATCGTTTAACCCTTTTTCGGTCTCGTTGGACTACTATATGAAAAAGGAACTGAGAGAGTTCTTTTTTAACTGTTTTTCCAAACTCTATAATCTAGAAAAACCTTCGAGTTTTCTATCTTTGGACTCGTTAAAGCACACATCGACAGGCCCATATGGGACCGAACCCTTACTTCTTCCGGTTCGTTAAACAAAGGAAGAGGAACTTACCGAAGGTGATTTATATCGAGCATGTGTTATCCTCCTCGAGCTCGTTAAATAAAAAAGAGGTACTCATCTATCTGGATGGGGGAAAAATTGAAAGGAGCAAGCCAAGCAGTCTCTTGAGAACATTATCCAGCACTTCTTAGAGTCACCCTTGAACACGACACTTTGTCATTTGCACATATTATAATCCGCTAAAACCTCTGCACTGAGCCAATCCTTTGAGTTCCTTTCACTCCTTTGGGTCACCCGACACAAGTCACGATACCCATTGCATAGTTTTGGTCCATGTCACATTTTTTTGTTGTGCCTCAGTGTTCAAGGGAAGTATCCGCCTCGAGAGTCAACCATCCCAAATATCTTGCCTCAAAACCTGTGTTAGGCCATGTCCATTTGATCTACCAATTACATCTCTATGTCTGTTTTGTGTCGTTGATGGGGGATACATCAAGGCCCTCCCTCAACGAGTCTATTCCTGTCGACTCCAACACATTATCCAGGAATTATTCTTAGAAACCAGTTAGTAGTTTGGGACCTGCATGCCTCAATGGCAGGCCTCCTCACATTCGACATTGGGTTTACATCATTGACTCCTGATCGAATGATTCCACGAATGTTCAACTTCAGATGATCTATTCACATTCGCTGGAATGTACTAGGGTACCTTGGGAATCATTGACATTAATGGTGATCTCCCTCCCACTTGTTAACGGATCACACCATTGACCGGTAATCAAGTGGTTTCTGCCATGTTCGACATCAGGACATCTATTCACATGGTCAGACTCATACCATATTGGGATTGGTAAGAAGACCCTGGGTTGAGTGATCACTTTGATATGTACTTTTCCCAGGTTGCGATGGAGTTACAATGACACATATACTGTTACATAGATCCACTTTGTATTGGTCGTGGCTATGTCTTGTCATCTCATAGATCCACTGTGTATTATTCGTGGCTACGATTTGGAGAATTACACCAAACTTATGATCTCATAAGTGGTGTTGGAACATAGTTTATTGGGGGAAGAACTGAAGTCATGAAACTTATGATCTTGGAGGAAACTCACAGTCAGCCAAAGGAGAGTGATCAGTGAAGCTGTTGTTAACCAGATTGTGGAGCTTTTAGGCAAGGGTTATATGAAGAGGACTTGATGAAGTTGTCGCATTCGCACCTACAATTGTAAGTACTGCTCTCGTTATTCTCATCAATATGACACGCTTGGCCTGTTCCTTTCTAGTTTGTGTCTAATGCCACATGAACTTGTCACTAGTTGATAGATCTATTTTCAAGCTAATATCAATAGAGTAGGAAGCGGTTGTATCTTGTTTTTTCCACAGAATCTAGCGAGAAGCAAAGGATCGAAGCGCAACCAGTAGCGTGCAGGGACAAACGTCGATAAAAATGTACTTCTGTCATCCTTCCTTCTCATGTGTTAGTTTAGATAGATTTGAAAGGAAGTCAGTGTCCATGATAAGAACTTTTCTGTCTAGGGTTAAGGTCAAGCTCTAGAGGTGATCTACCTGTCCGCGGGGAGATTTTCCTACAACAGAAACTGGCGACTCCACTGGGGAGATAGCCTCAAATAGAAACCTCTTGTTTGGATTTTTCTCCTCATTGACCTTGTTCTATCCCTTGATTGTCTCAGGCCTGGTTCAATCCTCTTTGATTAGTTTCATGAGCTGATTGGCTCCTTACCTCATCACACTCAGCATACTTGTCAAGTTTGAATCCTAATTTTTGGAATTTTTTGATATTTCTAGGGCTTTTAGACCCTGGCTCCCCTGTCCTAGTGTTAACAGAGTGCCAATGCTCCCCCATAGCTCTAAACAGAGCGCTATAATGCTCCTTGCCTTTGGCAACAGAGCACCAACCTCTTTTTGGCCCAAAAACCCTCCAGAACTGCCTTTTTCAGGGTTTGCCTCTGTGTCTCTTTTGTTGAGTGATCTAGTGAGCCAAATTTTCTTCCCTTTCATCCTTGACATCTGTCCTTTTTGACGAATAAACATCTTATTAGTTGTATCTTGTAGCATTCTTCACTATTTTCATTCAGTTTTTCCTGTTGAGTGAAGTTTGAAACCCATGCATTGTTTTTCTCTCCTCATCAGCTGAGTAAAAACCCTGGTGAAGGTCATCGAAGGCCTACAGACCTCTTTATCTCAATTTCAGTCAAGGTCATTGTTCTTCAACTTTTTCTTTTGGGTGTGAAGTTTGTTTTCCTCTTTGATTTTTTCTTTTCTTTCGCTTTTTCATTTTGATTGCTACGAAAGGGTGTATTGTTTGTGTGACTTTTGCTTGTGCTAGTTTGGTTTTCATTCATACAAGAAATATAATTAGCAAGACAAGCATTGTGTTGTATTGATCATTATCCATACACAAACAATAAAAGATGTATTCATGATTGATCGTGCATATTAGAAGGCATTTAAAAGTTTTGCATTACATCAGGATTTGATTGAGAAAAGAATCGTTTGAGGGCATTCTGTATTTGTGCTTGATTAGTGAAAAAAACTCTCTCTCTCCCTTATATAGATGTTCATCGAAAGGAAATGATTGCTTATAATATTTGATGCACTCTTTGGGTCTGAGTCATAATTCCATTTGTTTCACTTCCATGCACCCATTTGCGTAAAGAACAACCACTAAAATCAACGCTAATTAAAAGTTTTCTAGAACTTTTTCTTTTCTAGGATCCTCCACCAACAGTAGACTAGGATTAGTACTTTGGATTTGTTGATACTGAGAGGGGGGTGAATCGGTATCAAGTACAATTTAAAACATTTTTCAACTTATACGTGAACCATTCAATTATATCTAATTATAAATGAACAATAGTATAAGAGTTACACCAATACACCACAATACACCATGCACAATATATGAGAAATAATCAATAGTTTTTATTCAAGGGAAGTAATGACTTCCAAAGGTAGCTACAACTTCCAAATGTAAAGGGAGGGATA
>ML839681.1:26682-69411 GCA_009831015.1 Picea engelmannii | reverse complement strand
TGTATAATGATGTTTATTTATACCATTTATGTCACTTCCTTTTAACATTAGGGCCGACCTGACACTTTCTTATTTTGTAATTCTTTTCTTTAATTGTCTTCAGGGCCTACATGTACAATTCACTTTGTCATCTTCAAAAATTCTTTTCTCCTCAACCATGAGGATCCACGTGACGTGCCACATACCACTAGAAAGAGCATGATGTATAATATCCATCCATGGGTGTTGTATCTTCATTTTCATTTTCCTTCATGTCCAAATAACTTCATCAATCTTCTGGTCCAAAACCCATGACTAGGGTTGACATCAATGACAACAACCAATCTTCCAACAGGATTAGGGCTGTGAGCATAACTCTCCAAAGTTTCCAAAACAAATAGTAGTATCCTGAGTTTGCGAGAGTCAAATCCATTTATCGTATAAGTCTTCCTGGGATCCCCCTCTCACACAGGGGTTACGCACGAGGTCGCATTCGGGTAAGCTATGGGGACCAACCCTCCGTGGTTTAAATGATTGTGGTGGTCGGATCGTATTATTGGCATCACTTTGAGGTAAATACACAATTACTGAATGGAAGCCTTTTAGTTGATTTCGGGCTTGATACCCTGCCCGTACATTCGGATCGAACTTTCAACTGTTCCCGCCCAGGGGCTGACTGTGAATTGGTAACCTTAGTGGCCATAATCTTTAGGGTCTTACACAAGGTGACGGTGACGAGAAGTCTCACTGTACCTGGAACAGACATTGTTCAAACTCACTCGGGCTCCTTGGAGGGTAAATCCACAATTACTGTGTGGAAGCTTGCACCAAGGCGTAAGTCCGTTAAGCAGGTCTCCATTGTAACTATTCCACCTTATCCCCGCCCCTTCTGGACTTGATCATGCGACGTTGGATTTCATCACCAACTAGTACGGTCATCAAAAGAAGGTCTTGTTTGCTTGCTTGTGATTCTTAGATTCTATTAGCGTATGTTGTTTCTTTTACTTAGTGGACCTTAGGTCGAGTCAGTGTTAATGGCATCGAATCCTGGGAGTACCAATGGTGGAACCGCTTCTTATGGGGAACCTTATACCTTTTCTTCATTTGGAAACTTTGGTCCTCCATATGTTGCCACACTAAGTCTTCCCAGATTCACTATTGGATTACCATTTTGGTTGTTCCCCACTCTAGTGATCCCAAATCCTCCCAATGTTTCAGTTGCACCCAATCCTTTGGATGTCAATACACCACCCACACATCAACCTCATGTCAAATTTTCTCCTTCTTCGCCCATTAAGTCTCCTTCCATTTCTCCTTCTTCGCCTAGTGAAATCTCTAAAGAAAGTAGCCAGGTTGATCAGAATAAGAAGAAACAGAAAGACAAGAAGAAGAAGAGCCCGAAAAGGACCAAGGCCCTAACAACATCAGATGTTGGCTCTAAGAAACCAGTTACTGTTAATAGTACTGGGAGTGTTGATGAGATCAACAAGATTAAAAGAAACAATCCAAAACCCAAATTCCCTTGCAGCCTTTGTAAGGGTGACCACTTTCTGAGGGATTGCTCCGGTCTTACCCAGGTCTTAGAAATGTGGTCCTCCACATCATCGACCTCTGTCAGTCATGTCGATGATACCCCGTCAACTAGTGATGTTCAGGTTGGTAAGAAGAAGAAAACTGTCAAGTTCCCTTGCATGTTATGTAAAGGTAATCACTATTCTCACCTTTGTCCTCGCATGGACGAGGCTTCTTCTCTTTTGGAAAAATTTCAACTTCCAAAAGGTTATCGTAAGCTTTCCTCCAACCCATCATTAGTTGATGGACTAGTCAATCCGGTTCCATCCTCGATCAGTCCGGTTGATCAGGTGGTCAATCTAGTTTCCTCCTCGATTGAACCACAAACCCAAGTAGCTGATCCAATTCCGTCATCGATCAGCCCCGCTCTTCATCAAAAGAGTGAAACCAAAGTGGTCGATCCATTTTCACCACCGGTCAATCCCATTCCTCCATTGAGGAATGTCGAAGTGACTGATCCAGTCCCTTCCTGAGTCATTCCCACTCTTCCTCTGAAGAGTGCTAAAGTGGTCTATCCAAGTCCACCTTTGGTTGATCCGATCCAATCATCGGTCGATCCTACTCTCTCTCTAGAGAGTAAACCCGATACCGCCCATGTTTTTCTTGTTAATATAGACTCTACCATGCCTGGGGGCATTCCTCCATCTCCTATGGAACCCCCTCCAAGTAGTGAGGCCATACTTTTTGATTGGGGTGTGCTAACTGGACCTCGTCTTCCCTCTCACGTTCCTTTCCAGATTACAGTACAGGTTCGTGGTCGGGACGTTCCTCAAATACTGATAGATGAAGGTGCGTCTGTTAGTATTTTGTCTTATGTTGCTTGGTACGCTTTGGGTTGTCCGCAGCTTGCACCAATTACACAGAATTTGTTAGCTTTTAACAGAAGAACTAGTCAACCTTTAGGGATCCTTCCTCAGTTTCCTGTAACTTTGGGAGGGAAAACTGTCTTTATCAATTTCATGGTAGTCCGAGACCCCTTGGATTTCTCTTTACTCCTTGGGCGGGATTATGTCTATTCTATGAAAGCTATTATATCCACTCTTTTTTGTGTGATATTTTTTCCTCACGATGGAAGAATTGTGACTATTGATCAACTTTCATTCATCGGCCCCGACTGGGTTACCTCCCTAAGTGGTTCTTATATGTAGACAGTATCACCCCCGCCGCATGTCAATTATGTGGCGTTGTCTCCCATGACCTCAACTTTCGACAATTTGGATCCGGTAGTTGACATGGTGATCTCTTCAGTAGGGTTATTGGAGTCGGATCTCCTCAACCCTGTCATGACCCTCGACAAATGTTCCTCCTCGAGTGATTATCTTCCATCCAGTGAAGATCTCTTGGAAGCCATGACCGATTTTTTTCCCTTGACAAGGAACCCTTCCAGAGAATTATCCTCTCGGAAGCCATGATCAAGAAGAAAACCATGAGCACAATTTCTCTTCTCTGTGGCAAGCTCATTAAAAAATGAAACAGAGGCCACTAGATTTCATGCTGGGGGCATAACGAGCATAGTTTCTCTTCTCTGTGGCAAGCTCGTTAAAAAATGAAACAGAGGCCACTAGCTTTCATGTTGGGGGCATTACGAGCATAGTTTCTCTTCTCTGTGTCAAGCTCGTTAAAAAATGAAACAAAGGCCAGTAGCTTTCATGCTGGGGGAAACCACGAGCATAGTTTCTCTTCTCTATGGCAAGCTCATTAAAAACTGAAACAGAGGCCACTAGCTTTCATGCTGGGGGCATTACGAGCATAGTTTCTCTTCTCTATGGCAAGCTTGTTAAAAAATGAAACAGAGGCCACTAGATTTCATGCAGGGGGCATTATGAGCATAGTTTCTCTACTCTGTGGAAAGCTCGTTAAAAAATGAAACAAAGGCTTTGAGCATAGTTTTCCTCTCTTTAGCAAGCTTGTTAAAAAATGAAACAACAATCTGGGGATCGAACCTGGAACCTTGAGCATAGTTATTTTCCTGTGTCAATCTCGTTAAAAGATGAAACAATCACCTCTCCCTTCAAGTTGAGTCTTTCGCTAGATCTCGTAGATGTCGAGTCGAGTTTTTCATTAGGTCTCATTTTTGAACCTTCATTTCATCCACCTGTATCCTTTTTCTCCATCTAGCACAGAAATTGGTGACAAACTCAAAGTCAGTGAATGAATTGAAGCTTGGGGGGCATGTCTCCAACCTTTGATGATCATTCTGGAGCTACACCACCAGCTTTCAAGCTGGGTGCATACCGAGCTTAGTCTTTGTTCTTTATCGTGCTCGTAAATACATGAGAATGCAACCGGGTAAACTTTTATCTCTTTTTCGGACCCGTACTGATACAAACATACGAAAAAGGAACCCCCCTGGAGTCTTCTTTAAACCCTTTTCAGACTCTCTAAATATGAAAAGATTGTCGAGCGACCTTGCTTCCTTTCACGCTCGTTAAAAGGTTAGAAAGGGCGTCTTTCGAGCGATAGTTTAACCCTTTTTCGGTCTCGTTGGAATACTGTACGAAAAAGGAACTGAGAGAGTTCTCTTTTAAGTGTTTTTACAAACTCTATAATCCCAAAAAACCTTCGATTTTTCTGTCGTTGGACTCGTTAAAGCACACATCGACAGACCCATATGGGATCGAACCCTTACTTCTTCCAGTTCGTTAAAAAAAGGAAGAGGAACTTACCGAAGGTGAGTTATATTGAGCATGTGTTATCCTCCTCGAGCTTATTAAATAAAAAAGAGGTACTCATCTATCTGAATGGGGGAAAAAATTGAAAGGAGCAAGCCAAGCAGTCTCTTGAGAACATCATCCAACACTTCTTAGAGTCGCCCTTGAACACAACACTTTTTCATTTGCACGTATCATAATCTGCTAAACCTCTGCACTGAGCCAATCTTTTGATTTCCTTTCACTCCTTTGGGTCACCCAACATAACTCACAGTATCCATTGCATAGTTTTGGTCCATGTCATGTTTTGCTGTTGTGCCTCAGTGTTCAAGGGAAGTATCCGCCTTGAGGGTCATCCATCCCATGTATCTTTCCTCAAAACCTGTGTCAGTCCATTTGATCTGCCAATTACATCTCCATGTCTGTTTCATGTCGTTGATGGGGGATGCATCAAGGCCCTCCCTCGACGAGTCTATTCCTATCGACTCCAACACATTATCCGGGAATCAGACTTAGAAACTAGTTAGTACTTTGGGACCTGCATGCCTCAATGGCAGGCCTCCTCACATTCGACAGTAGGTTTACATCATTGACCTCTGATCAAATGATTCCACGTATGTTAGACCTCAACTCATCTATTCACATTCGCTGGAATGTACTAGGGTACCTTGGGAATCATTGACATTAATGGTGATCTCCCTCGCACTTGTTAATGGTTCACACCATTGACCGGTAATCAAGTGGTTTCTACCATGTTCGACATCAGGACATCTATTCACATGATTAGAATCATACCACATTGGGATTGGTAAGAAGACCCTGGGTTGAGTGATCACTTTGATATATACTTTTCCTAGGTTGCGATGGAGTTTCTTTTGAACAATGACACATATACTGTTACATAGATCCACTTTGTATTGGTCGTGGCTATGTCTTGTCATCTCGTAGATCCACTATGTATTCTTCGTGGCTACGAGCAGTCCGATTCATCAGAGTATAGATCCACATTGTATCTTCGGTGGCTATACCTTCTTATCAATACAATTATGGATCCGCAGTTTATTTTATGGTGGCCATATCTCACAAGTCTTGCTCACCCAAGCATAGGTATGCCTGCCTTGGGTTTTGAAACATGTCATGATATTTGTTGGATGTTTGTGTGCAGCTTCAGTCAGGTTCTCCGAGTCTATACCCTTGCTTGAACGTCTACAAAGTATTTCAGTTATCAGTTCCTATCTTCTAACTTCATACTTTGGGGGGCAATCTGTTACACATCAAAATTACTCACTTTGATAGTGTCACAAGTGTCGTCATTACAAAGGTTGCAAGTGTCTCATTTTTCTCACAAGGTCGCAAGTGTCGCATGTTTCTCACAAGTGTCGCAAGTGTCAGGGAAGCATACTTCCATGATTCCTATGTCATGCCTATAACGACATGAGAAAGACACTTGAAACACCTCAAACATTTGATTTGGAAGAGGAGAAATGAGTCAGCAGGCTTGCAAACCTTTTGCAATCTGAAAGCACCTCAAAAACTGAGTTTTTGGAGAGGAGCGCTCCCCCTTACACTATCTTGGAGCGCCGAAACTCCCCCTTACACTATTAGGGAGCATTATAACGCTCCCCTGGCCCTTTTGAAGGAGCTCTATAGATTTTGAGAGCGTTGGCGCCCCCTAAAGCCTACTATGGAGCACTGCAATGCTCTGATGGCCCTTTTGAGGGAGCGCTACCTATTCTGGGAAGTTGTTAAGCTATTGAGATGAATGGGGAAAGCATCTTTTCATTCTTGGAAGGCAGTTGAGCTCAAATCCCTAATCCAGCCATGATCCTAGGGCAGATCCGCAACTGAAGGAGGAAAATCCTCAACTTCCCCAAGGATATATCAAGTGGTTAAAGCCTCTCCAAGGCTATATAAGCAAGCTTTCTAATGGTGAAAGAGATTTGGAAATGGATAATTACACCAAACTTATGATCTCATAAGTGGTGTTGGAACATAGTTGATTGGGGGAAGAAATGAAGTCATGAAACTTATGATCTTGGAGGAAACTCACAGTTAGCCAAAGGAGAGTGATCAGTGAAGCTGTTGTTATCCAGATTGTGGAGCTTTCAGGCAAGGGTTAGACGAAGAGGACTTGATGAAGCTATCGCATTCGCATATGCAATTGTAAGTACTACTGTCGTTATTCTCATCAATATGACACTCTTGGCCTGTTCCCTTCTAGTTTGTGTCTAATGCCACATGAACTTGTCACTAGTTGATAGATCTGTTTTCAAGCTAATATCAATAGAGTAGGCAGCGGTTGTATCTTGTTTTGTCCACAAGATCCAGCGAGAAGAAAAGGATCGAAGCACAACCAGGAGCGTGCAGGGACAAACGTAGATAAATAGGTACTTCTGTCATCCTTCCTTCTCATGTGTTAGTTTAGATAGATTTGAAAGGAAGTCAGTGTCCATGATAAGCACTTTTCTGTTTAGGGTTAAGGTCAAGCTCTAGAGGTGATCTACCTGTCTGCAGGGAGATTTTCCTACAATCGGGACATTCCTCAAACGCTGATAGATGAAGGTGCGTCCGTTAGTATTTTTTCTTCTGTTGCTTGGTACGCTTTGGGTTGTCCGCGCCTTGCACCGGTTACATAGAATCTGTTATCTTTTAATAGAAGAACTAGTCAACCTTTAGGGATCCTTCCTCAGTTTCCTATAACTTTGGGAGGGAAAACTGTCTTTATCGATGTCATGGTAGTCCGAGACCCCTTGGATTTCTCTTTACTCCTTGAGTAGGATTATGTTTATGCTGTGAAAGCTATTGTATCCACCCTTTTCCGTGTGATATATTTCCCTCACGATGGAAGAATTGTGACTACGGATCAACTTTCATTCATCATCCCTGACTGGGTTACCTCCCTAAGTGGTTCTTATATGCAGACAGTATCATCCCCATCGCATGTCAATTATGTGGCGTTGTCTACCATGACCTCAACTATCGATGCTTTGGATCCGGTAGTTGACATGGTGATCTCTTCGATAGGGTTATTGGAGCATGATATCCTTACCCCTGTCACGACCCTCGACATGTGTTCCTTCCAGAGTGATTGTCTTCCATCCGACGAAGATCTCTTGGAAGCCATGACCGAGTTTTGTCCCTTGACATGGTATCCTTCCAGAGCATTATCCTCTTGGAATCCATGATCAAGAAGCATCCACGAGCATAGTTTCTCTTCTCTGTGGCAAGATCGTTAAAAAATGAAATAGAGGCCACTAGCTTTCATGCTGGGGGCAACCACGAGCATAGTTTCTCTTCTCTATGGAAAGATCATTAAAAAATGAAATAGAGGCCTTGAGCATAGTTTTCTTCTCTGTAGAAAGCTCATTAAAAAATGAAACAACAATCTGGGGATCGAACCTGGAACCTTGAGCATAGTTATTTTCCTATGTCAAGCTCGTTAAAAAATGAAACAATCACCTCTCCCTTCAAGTTGAGTCTTTCGCCAAATATCGTAGATGTCGAGTCGAGTCTTTCATTAGGTCTCGTTCTTGAACCTTCATTTCATCCACCTGTATCCTTTTTCTCTATCTAGCACAGAAATTAGTGACAACCTCAAAGTCGGTGAATGAATTGAAGCTTGGGGGGCATGTCTCCAGCCTTTGATGATCATTCTGGAGCTAAGCCACCAGCTTTCAAGCTGGGGGCATACCGAGCATAGTCTTAGTTCTTTCTCGTGCTCATAAATACATGAGAATGAAACCGAGTAAACTTTTATCTCTTTTTCGGACCCGTATGGATACGAACACATGAAAAAGGAACCCCCCTGGAGTCTCCTTTAAACCCTTTTCAGATTCTCTAAATATGAAAATATTGTCGAGTGATCTTGCTTCCTTTCACACTTGTTAAAAGGTCAGAAAGGGCGTCTTTCGAGCGATAGTTTAACCCTTTTTCGGTCTCGTTGGACTACTGTACGAAAAAGGAATTGAGAGAGTTCTCTTTTAAGTGTTTTTCCAAACTCTATAATCCCAAAAAACCTTCGAGTTTTCTGTCTTTGGACTCGTTAAAGCACACATCGAGAGGCCCATATGGGACCGAGCCCTTACTTCTTCCGGTTCGTTAAACAAAGGAAGAGGAACTTACCGAAGGTGAGTTATATCGAGCATGTGTTATCCTCCTCGAGCTCGTTAAATCAAAAAGAGGTACTCATCTATCTGGATGGGGGGGAAATTGAAAGGAGAAAGCCAAGAAGTCTCTTGAGAACATCATCCAACACTTCTTAGAGTCACCCTTGAACACGACACTTTGTCATTTTCACATATTATAATCCGCTAAAACCTCTGCACTGAGCCAATCCTTTGATTTCCTTTCACTCCTTTGGGTCACCCGACGCAAGTCACGATACCCATTGCATAGTTTTGGTCCATGTCACGTTTTGTTGTTGTGCCTCAGTGTTCAAGGGAAGTATCCGCCTCGAGAGTCAACCATCCCAAATATCTTGCCTCAAAACCTGTGTCAGTCCATGTCCATTTGATCTACCAATTACATCTCTATGTCTGTTTCATGTCATTGATGGGGGATACATCAAGGCCCTCCCTCGACGAGTCTATTCCTGTCGACTCCAACACATTATCTAGGAATTAGGCTTAGAAACCAGTTACTACTTTGGGACCTGCATGCCTCAATGGCAGGCCTCCTCACATTCGACAGTGGGTTTACATCATTGACTCCTGATCGAATGATTCCACGAATGTTCGACTTCAGATGATCTATTCACAGTCACTGGAATGTACTAGGGTACCTTGGGAACCATTGACATTAATGGTGGTCTCCCTCGCACTTGTTAACAGATCACACCATTGATCGGTAATCAAGTGGTTTCTGCCATGTTCGACATCAGTACATCTATTCACATGGTCAGACTTGTACCATATTGGGATTGGTAAGAAGACCCTGGGTTGAGTGATCGCTTTGATATGTACTTTGCCCAGGTTGTGATGGAGTTATAATGACACATATACTGTTACATAGATCCACTTTGTATTGGTCGTGGCTATGTCTTGTCATCTCGTAGATCCACTGTGTATTATTCGTGGCTACGATTAGTTCCAGTCATGGGAGTATAGATCCACAGTGTATTTTCAGTGGCTATACCTTTTTATCAATACAATTATGGATCCGCAGTGTATTTTATGGCGGCCATATCTTACAAGTCTTGATCACCCAAGCATAGGTATGCTTGCCTTGGGTTTTGAAATATGTCATGATATTTGTTGGATGTTTGTGTGCAGCTTTTGTCTGGTTCTTCGTGTCTATACCCTTGTTTGAGAGTCTACAAATTATTTTAGTTATTAGTTCCTTTCTTCTAACTTCATACTTTGGGGGGAAATCTGTTACACATCAAAATTACTCACTTTGATAGTGTCGCAAGTGTCGTCATTACAAAGGTCGCAAGTGTCGCATTTTTCTCACAAGGTCGCAAGTGTCGCATGTTGCTCACAAGTGTCACAAGAAAGCATACTGCCATGATGCCTATGTCATGCCCATAACGACATGAGAAGGACATTTGAAACACCTCAAACATCTGATTTGGAAGAGGAGAAATGAGTCAGCAGGCTTGCAAACCTTTTTCCATCTGAAAGCACCTCAAAAACTGAGCTTTTGGAGGGGAGCACTCCCCCTTACACTATCTCGGAGCGCCGACGCTCACCCTTACACTGTCAGGGAGCGTTATAACGCTCCCCTAGCCCTTTTGAGGGAGTGTTATAGATTTTGAAAGCGCTGGCGCCCCCCTAAATCCTATTAGGGAGTGCTACAGCGCTCTGATGGCCTTTTTGAGGGAGCGCTACCTATTCTAGCAAGTTGTTAAGTTGTTGAGATGAATGGGGGAAGCATCTTTTCATTCTTGGAAGGCAGTTGGATTTGAATCCCTAGTCCAACCATGATCTTAGGGCAGATCCTCAACTGAAGGAGGAAAATCCTCAACTTCCCCAAGGATATCTCAAGTGGTTAAAGCCTCTCCAAGGATATATAAGCGAGCTTTCTAATGGTGAAAGGGACTGAGAAAAGGAGAATCACACCAAACTTATGATCTCATAAGTGGTGCTGGAGCTGATTGGAAAAGGGAGGAAGAACTGAAGTCATGAAACTTATGATCTTGGAGGAAACTCACAGTCAGCCAAAGGAGAGTGATCAGTGAAGCTGCTGTTATCCAGATTGTGGAGCTTTCAGGCAAGGGTTAGACGAAGAGGACTTGACGAAGCTTTCGCATTCACATCTACGATTGTAAGTACTGCTATCGTTATTCTCATCAATATGACACGCTTGGCCTGTTCCTTTCTAGTTTGTGTCTAATGCCACATGAACTTGTCACTAGTTGATAGATTTGAAAGGAAGTCAGTGTCCATGATAAGCACTTTTCTGTCTAGGGTTAAGGTCAAGCTCTAGAGGTGATCTACCTATCCGCAGGGAGATTTTCCTACAACAAAGGTCTGCTATGGACATTAGGTCTTCAAGCATCCTAAGGAGGAAAAAATCAGAAAACAAGATCCTCTTGGATTCAAAGCTTTAGGAAACTGAAGAACACCGTAACAACACTATAATAAAACAACCATCACAATACAGATATAACAATATATGTGAATCCTTCAATCACAGACACTTCAATATCAGAGGCAAAGAATATGAAGAAGACAACTGACTTATATTAAACAAGAAGTCTCAAATCAAAATACATAACTAGAGAACCATAGCTTCATCAAAACTTTACTATATGGGAGCCTTGCTCAAACATCGACCTTAAAATAATATCAAAATTACATCCTTATACTTAGAATGACTATAACCGCCAAAAGATTGATCGAGTCATGCATTCAAGTCTTGACTTCTACATCTTCTCTACAGACTGTGAATGCAGTCTTCTGTCGAACGTGAGATATTTCGTCTGAACCTTTTTTGTTAGAATACACATGCAGTTCTCTATCGAACATGAGGTCAGATATGCCAGTCCTTTCTGGATTTCCATATATGGGGGGAGATGACGTTTCAACCACCACCCCCACTTTCATTAATTGTTTCATCGAGATTAGGATGGGTAGAGTCAATGCAACACCTTAAAAACATGTTGGACTTTTGCGAGGAACACTACAGGAGGACTTGGACACTGATGATGATGAGTTGTTGATGTCCTTGGCACAAACTCGTAGGATACAACAAGTGAACGATTTCCATGTGGATGGCTGTGGTTGGAGATGACTGGAAATGCGTGAGTGCTAGTGTGTGAGGAGTTGAGGTGTAAAGGCGCGAGAGTGATGTGGCAAGGGGAGAGGACGTGGAGGTAAAGGGGTGTGAGAGGTCATGGGGGAGTAGACAACAATATTGGAGGACATGGAGTGTGAGTGGAAGACAGATGTCGGGAGGTGAGAGGGGGAAAATATGACAGCGGATAAGGGACATACGTGTGAAAGTGTGAGTGGAGGACAGGTGTCAACGGGAGCACAGGCGGTATGGGAAGGCAATCTGGTGGCTAGCTTGGAGGGGGGGTAGGTGGTAAGAGGTATTGCATTGGGGGGGGGTGGGGTCTGAGTTACTGATGAGGTGACATGCTAGTGAGCGGCCTGTGCCAGAAAACCACCAACTCGGATCCCCCCCACCTCCGTTAAAGGTAGAGGGTCGGGGGGGGGTGTCTGATATTGGATATGGACCGTAGATCTGAGAATTCCTCGCTCAACCATAGATCATAACGCTCTCTTTATAACATCACACCCAAACATCAAATCGCCAAAAACTTAGGATAAAAACCAAAAGTGGGTCGCGCTAAGACCCCCTTTCTTCACTTTTTTCACCAAGGGGTTATTTCCTAAGGAAAAAACACCCTTCTATCAAAAATATGTGCTAATAGGTTTCTCCACCACTGTGGTCACATAATGCTCAAGATCGTGCTCCTGCAAGATATTTTTTATCCAGAGATTCCACACATTGAATTTGGTATCTCCTTCGAGCCTATCATCGACCCTAACTGAAATGGAGGATTCCATGGACTTCACACTGGAAACTTAATCAAGCTATCTTGAATCTGTGTGTACCTACTGTTGTTACACATTATTTTTGTCATCTCTATGACTGTTAATGATGTAAACCTATATTTTTACTTCGGAGGGGTCATTGGCCTGAGTTCCTGAAGAAGGAAAGGAGAAGAACTTTTCCTGAGAAAAGAAGTTGCATTTTCCTTTGTAAAAACCCTATAAAAAGCAAGTTCGCAGGCTGCATTATAGCTAGGGTGCGAGAATGCCTGATTCTCACAGGCTGCATCATAGCTAGGTCACGAGGAGTTTGCAGTATGCTCTATAGGTAGGGCGCAAGAATTCTTAAACGTGGGAAAAATGAGCATTTTCTCGAATCTTCTAGAAGGAGAAACTTCCATGGTGAGGTGGCATATGAATGGTTTGGATCGTAATCTCTTTCATGATTTAGTGGGATCATCCTAACCTCCTCACCTTATCCTATTCAAATTATAAAAGGAGAGGAGCTCTCATGGAGATGGGCTAAGTTGGATTTGGCTTGGAATTATTAGCTTGGTTGGAGTGTCTTTGAGTTTTGCCTTTGTGAAGATAGATTGTGAATATTATCAGATCTGTGCTCTCAGAATTCTTGGAATGGAAGTGATTTATTCACATTCATTGGATTGTACTAGTGTACCTTGGGAGTCATTGACATTAATGGTGATTTCCCTCGCATTTGTTAACGGTTTCATCAATGACTGGTAATCAAGTGGTTTCTACCATGTTTGACTTCAGCACATGTAATCGCATGGCTAGATTCGTACTTTCAGGTGATGGGATTGAAGACCCTGGGTCTCATATTTTTGATCCAGGATGTGGTGGAGTATGTATGATTTTCATCGACACATAGATCCACTTTGTATGTCATGTGGCTATGTCGTCTTAATTTAAGTCTTCTCGCATAGATCCACAGTGTATTCTTGGTGGCTATGCAGCATTTTGACGGCATGGATCCATGGTGTATGATTGGTAGCCATGAACTACATTTATGATTTCATTCATTTGTGATCTGAGTATGGGAATGCCTACCTCAGAATGGGTATTATATTCTACAGATGCTTGGTTGTTTGCAGGTTTCTGATTAGGTGTGTTCCTGGTTTCTGACACACACACATAGTTTACAAAGTATTTCGGTTGTCACAGATTCCAACCTCATACTTTGGGGAGCATTCTATTACACATGATTTTGGTCACTCTGGTGATGTCTCAACAGTGATGTATTCAGGCTCCCAACAAGAACCTTTTGCTTGAGAAAAGTGACTCCTATCTTCTTCCAAAAACATATTTTTAAGATGAGTTCGCAGGCTTCCTATGGTATAGGGTGCGATAATCGTTCATTCTCGCAAGCCAACCATACTTAGGGTGAAAAATTTTCGTAGGCTACTCTATAGATAGGGTGCGAACCTGTTTTTAAGCTTGGAAAGGAGAAGAGGTATTGAGGGTTCTAGAAGGGAATCTTCTAGAAAATCAGTTGGCATTCGCATGGTTTTCATTCTACTGACTCCTAGATTTGGTGGGATCATCCTCATCCATGTAACCATCTCTCCTTCTCCTATATATTGAAAGGTTTCTCATGGAAAAGGTTAAGCAAGATTGAATGGAGAATTGGTGAAAGAATTGTGTGAAGAACCCCGCTTGGATAGAATCTTGAAGACTCTATTTGGTCTATCAAGAGGTATTGGATCTTCTTCATGCAAGTACAAAGAAAGTGTGTGTGTTGGAACCAAGGGTCACTAGAAGGAAGCTTGTGACATCAAGGCGATCAGGTTGTATCTTCTACTTTCATTTAATATGATATAGTGGTATGTCCCTTTCCCATAAAGTCACTCTTACGTTATTGAGTAACTCCTTCATCATATGCATAGGTTGACATTGAATATATTTTACTATCTTCACTTTGGCTGGTTTATGTTGTCTTGGTCCTGAACTCATAAGAACACTGGAGTGAAGCGGGAACAATATAGACCTAAGTAAGCGATACAAAGGTATTTCACTCATTTCTTCCTATTAGTAGATTCAATGATCACAACTTAGGGAAAGAGTCGTGTCCTGTTCTATTTTGTTCTAGATCCAGGTGGATCTAGGGAGATCTGTTAGTGTCTGCACCTACCGATTTGTCTAATAACAATTATTTCACTTCAACACGTTTAATACACCCTAAGATATGATACCATGTTAAATTATGATCTTGATTTCTTATGTAGATTAATTCTTTTATTTTCTTCAACACTTTGATTCCAGCTTAATACACTTCAACAATACCAAATCATAACCGAATAACAATAAATATGTAGATAAGTAAGAATGCACATCAACAACACATATACCTTGGGGAAACCCTGTACAGGAAGAAAAACCCCAACAAACGATATTCCTTTATTGCATTAATAATGTATGATCACTTACAAATATCCACCATGAATGTTCTGCTCTTAAAGAGCTTGCCAAGATGAATCTGTTCTAACAAAGACCTAAGAGACCTTGTTGAAATACACCTATGATATGTTGCCTCTATTGATGATATACAACACTTCTATGCTTCTTTGGTATGCTACCTATTTATCAATGATATGCACCTCTATTGCTTCACCCTTAACTTGCATAGAAACTGTGTTGAAAAGAGGGGTCAACCTCTGCTTATATGGGATGAAGAGGAGAAGGGGAGAGGCTTGAAATAGTAACTTGTTTGCATGATTTAATCATAACTCAGCTTCATACTTTAGTTTGAACTTAGAACTAGACTTGAGACTAGTATATTCTAGTTCAAAAATAGAACTAGACTTGAGACTTCAGTTACAACTCAGTATTACACTTTAGTTCGAAAATAGAACTAGACTTGAGACTGGTATACTTTAGTTCGAAAATAGAACTAGACTTGAGACTTTAGTCACAACTCAACATTACACTTTAGTTTGAAAATAAACTAGACTTAAGACTTCAGTTGCAACTCAACATTACACTTTAGTTCGAAAATAGAACTAGACTTGAGACTTCAGTTACAACTCTGCATTACCCTTTAGTTCTAAAATAGAACTAGACTTGAGACTTTAGTTACAACTCAACATTACACTTTTGTTCTAAAATAGAACTAGACTTAAGACTTCAGTTACAACTCAACATTACACTTTAGTTCTAAAATAGAACTAGACTTGAGACTTCAGTTACAACTCGACTCTTTACAAGGCAATTCAAAATTCTTTTCATGGTGGAGAATGTCACACGTGCCAATGCACTATATCAGTAAATTTATATCATTTTCAATATTAGGAATATCGTTTGTTTCTAGCTCATAGGAATTTTATATTCAATCTAACTTTTTCTTGATGCCTTGACTTTTTCTCATGGCTCACAAGGCTTGACTAGGCTCACAAAGGTTGTACATTCCCCCTAACTTTTAAACTAGTATGCCTATGCTCACAGAGGTTGTATGTTCCCCCTGACTTTTGCACTAGACTATCTATGCTCACAGAGGTTGTACATTCAACATGAATTTTGCATTAGACTCACATAGCATCTCATTCATCCTAACTTTTGATTTGACTCACAGAGGTTGTGCGTTCCCCTTAGAGTTTGTCAATAGCTCACAATACTGGTTGATTCTCCAAATCTCCTTGGCTAGCCTCAGGGTGGCCCATATGGCCTCTCATTGGAGAATGACTGTCGATGCTGCCAAATTTAACAGTTATCTGATGCACCCAGACTGATACCATTTGTCCAGGACAAACCTGGGATGTCCTACATTGCGGATGGGTCGATTGGTTCCATGACACAAAACAACCCTTACCTCCAACCGTCACCTACTTATGGTGCAATTCAGTATCCACAACCATATGAAGTGAATTTGTATTACCGTCCCCCCACTCACCAATAGTCATGTCCTTTTTTTCTCCCTCAGTTGTTGGGGGGACCCCTATCGGTACCCCAAATGCATCCAGTCTCTCAATCAAGTGTGGGTCCACCCCCAACCCCTACATGTGACCATAATAGTTGTGGAGGTACTTCAACTTCCTATACACCATATGGATCATGTCCACAAAAAAATCCATATTTCGCATTTCCTGGTCCTCCCTAGTCGGTTTCTCCCCCACTAGGACAACCACATGATGGTGTTAATTTTGTTCATCCCTCTCCCATTCAACAACTCCATGATTTTGAACATTTGAATATGGAAAATCCAACCCATCATCCTAATAATGCCAAGAAGAAAGGAAAAAACCTAAACAATAACAACCAGGGACCCGTAGGAAATAAACCCCAACAAAACCATCCCGCTGGGGGAAACCATAACTCCCAAGCGGGCAACAACAACAAACGACTAGGGAATAACAACAAAAATTTCATAAATAACTTCCCTTGCACTCTATGTGGTGAGTACAGACATTATACTCACCATTGCCCCCAAATTTTTGACTTCAAAGAGATGAAAGAATCCATGAACATGCAACGCCCTCCAACATCACCTTCCCCTCAACATGCCCCACAACATTATTTGCAACCACCACCTCTAGATGTTTTGAAAAACCCTATTCCATAACAAGGTGTGATGAATACCCAATAGGAGATAATCCCGACCCCACTAGAAATGGGCCAGTATCAAAACCCAGGTCCACATCAACTCGAAAATCCAGTCAATCACAGTATCCTTCTTACCAACAAAGAAGAGATCCTTCTACAAACACACAACCATCAATATGGCATGCCTCCTGAATCTATCCCAACCACCTCAAAAATAGCTCCAACTATAACATGAAAACAATTGATGATTCCATGCCCTAACACTAAACCAAACCCTCATATACCTCGCATGTCGTTACGATGAAATGTACATAACCCTCATACTAGGGAAGCCCATAATTATAGTCTAGTCGACAACTTAGCACAGTCTCCTACAACCATGTTTTTATTGGAGGTCCTCCAAAATTTTCCAAATTAGTAGAAATCCTTGCTTTACGCCTTGGGGACAGTCGACCCAGCTGATACTAGACTCATCGCCTTTGATCTAGATAGAGGAGAACCATGCCTCCTTTCCTTGGTAGCTTTTCAGATACCAGTTAAGATCTAGAATATCATAGTTCATTGATGCATCATCAATGAAGGTGCATCCACATGCATCATGTCCAAAGTAGTATGGAAAAAACTTGGCTCACCTGAGCTAGTACCATCTTCCATCACCCTATGAGCTTATGATGGTCAACCATCATCCCCTAAAGGGTTATTTCAAAATGTCCCTGTAGAACTTGGAGGCAAAACCATCCTTATCGACATTGAAGTTATCGATGCCCTACTTGATTACAATATCTTGTTCGGATGTTGCTACATGTATGATATGAAGGTGGTAGCCTCTTTTGTGTTTCAAACGATGATGCTCCCCCACAACGAGAAAATCATCACCATCGACCTACTTACACATTACGAGCCTAATCATTCTGCCAACATTGATAACATCCTCCCCCTTGTCTGCACTATCTCAGATGCTTTCTCGGTCATCGACATGGGCCCTATAATATTCAAAGACCCATCCTTGTTGGTGGAATATCATGGAGCACCACCTCTCCTACACCTTTCTATTTTAGCACAAGTGTGTGTAGTTTCCTCAAACAGAACAAATACCAGACACAATACTCCTCTCACTGAGACACCTCCCCACATCAAATTTCCACTAGTCGAAGAAATATTACCTTAGGAATTCCCTGAGAACCCCACTGCACCACTTATCCATTATTTTCCCCCTTCCAAGGGTAGATAATGGTTTGGGAGATAGTCCCTCAAGCCATTACCTGAATTTCCTTTTTCTACCCCCCACCTAGAGTCCAAGCATTCCATGTCGTTGCTACTCTCACCCTTCCAAACATGGTTATTTCCATCCATGTATGGTATCTCCATCCACCCGTGATGGTCCCTACGCCATCTCTCCCTCCTCATACAAAGAGATTACTGATGCAGATCCCAATACAAGCTCCTTACACAACACCCCTGCCCCCGACTAGAAGCAACACCACCACCACTGGGGGTAGACAGAAGAAGAATAAGCCCACATATCCACTTTCTCCCTGAGCTCAACCTCCTAGTGAACTATGCGAAAGAGAAGAACACCCCACTAATAAATGTCCTACTCTTCCCGAGTTACACAATATGCTCCATCTCCCTAGAGAAACCACATTTCTTGCCACTCCACCAAGTACATCCATTGCTACTACATAGTCCTCCATCACATGCAATAAAGGGTTGCAAACCAAATTTTCTTATGCCATCTATTCAGAATATGTTCACTACACTCATAATTTCCTAGCTATAGCTCAATTTCTCCAAATGTTATTCGCAGTACACCAAACATCTTGGCTATAACCCTCTCAGCCACTCCCTATTGATGCTCACATTACTAAAATTCATTATATCTCTTCGTCGGTCCCCGAGTGGATGAGATGTCCTTGTGCTCTCTATGACTCACTTGCATTTCACATACCAGTTTCCTTTGATTGTTGAATACTGAGGTCATCACTCAACCCATATTCAACCTCATCTGATCACCTCACCACTCATCATGCAAGCTACTCCCCTCATCCATTCGCCAGATCTGTCAATGTCTCCTCCCTTGAACCCGAGTCACTTCCTTTCCCTCCATGGTTCACATTTTGACTATAAGAGGATATTCCCCTTAATCCTCCCAATTCTCCAGAAAATTTCCCACAGGAGATCTTTCCCCCCACAACAGTTTATCACCGACAGTGTCTTGACATTTGGTTTATGTACAACAAAACATCACACCCTGTACACGATACCGCTTCTACGTCCTCATCCCGTGAAGCCAATGCTACTTATCCATTGACATTTCTCCCTACCATCCCCAAAGATCCTCTATATTCTCACATTTTTCATTGCGACAAAGATATCTTGGAGGAACTAACTACTCCTGATTTCCCTTGGAATGTGCTCCATCACCGAGCATTTTTCCTTCCATAAGAGGTCTTTCACCCTCCTATCCAAGCCTCCATATGTGCAATCGAAACCAAGGATTTTATTCCTTCGGGACATATAGACTGGTTCAACAAACCTATCCCTTCCCCAAATGATTTTGAATAAGCCAACATGATCAATATCTTCCTCACCGTCAAAATTGACATTTCCATTAAACCGGGAATCATAGAAGAAATCACCAGTGGAGCCGCATGCTCCCTGAAGAACTCACTACTTACAAAGCTCTCTTTCAGGAATACTTGGATATATTTTCCTAGTCATTTATGAAGATGCCTGGCCTCGATCCTTCTATCATCGAACATCGATTCAACACATGGACTTATGTCACCCTAGTTCGTCAAAATCAACACCCCCTTCACCCATCCAATGTTGCAGCAATTAAAGACAAAATTGACAAGTTACATGTTGCTGGTTTCATTTACTCCAATGTGTACACTTCATGGGTCTCCAACCCTATCTCTGTTAACAAAAAATAGGGCACTATTCGCGTATGCACAAACTTTCACGATCTCAAACACACTTGTCCCAAAGACAACTTCCCAACCTCTTTCATCAACCAAATAATTGATGATTGTTTTGGCCACGAAAAAAGTTTCCTTTATGGATGGGTTCTTGGGCTACAACCAAATTCAAATCCATCCAATAGATCAGTACAAAACCGCTTTTACTACCCTTTGGGGTACCTTTTCTTATCGCTTCATGCCTTTTGGAATAAAAAATTCCAGTGCTACATTTCAACAGGCCATGACCTATGTTTTTCATGATATTTCTCGCATCATCCTTGTTTATTTAGACTACCTCACTGCTCGATCCAAAAAGTTAACCCAACATTTAGATGACTTATGTATCATTTTCCAACGATGTCGCCAATATAATATCTTCTTAAACCCCCTCAATTTTGTATTTTGTGTCATTGTCAGGCACCTCCTTGGGTTCATTGTCTCCCAACATGGCATCACTATGGACACCCTCAAGGTCCAAGCTATCACACAAATTCTACCACCATGGAATTTATGCCAACTGCAGAGCTTGCAAGGAAAAGTCAACTTTTTACGTTGCTTTTTCCTAGACTACACCACTCGCGCACATGGTTTTCTCCACCTATTGCGACATGATATCCCATTGTTATAAACCTAATTTGCACCAGACATTCTTACTTGGCATCAAGCCATCTCATATTCCTTCTTTGCCAAACCAGTACTAAACAACTCTTCTTAAAAACACCCCTTTTAAAGGCCCACACACCATGCTCCACTACAACCCACATGTACATGCTAGCTGGCCCATTACAGCTCGTGTGTACCTACAAAAGCACAAAAAATGGAAATTTGCTAATGGAACACACAGTTTTGGGTAAGTTAACTAAACCTTTCAATCATGCATGGCCAGTCACTTGACTAAATACCTAGCTCCTTCTATCCTATAAAAGAAGGGTTTGGGTCCCATTTGAAAGAAGGAAAATCATAGAAAAGAAACTCTACCCGAATTCGTATTCCCCTTTGCCCAAGATTCTACACCCATTTTGTGATTTCAATGAAGAAGAGAAGCAAGTGTGTTAGTAGTTAGTGCACAGTAAAAGAGGAGCCTAGTACCAGATTCATGGAGAAGTGGCTAACTTCATCATTGTAATTTTATTTAGTGAAGTTAATAATAAAGAAGTACTTTTCCCATCCCACCATATGAGGCTTTCATTGTTTATTGCATACATGTTGATTAAATCTCTAACCAATTAATCCATAGATCAAATGCATGTGGAGTTATTTGTTTATCTTTTGTGAATGCAGGTTAGCCTTGGGAGGAGAGTTGTAGTCAAAGAGCGACCAATCATGAAGAGGGATCGATATCAAACATTGGAAATAAGGTATGTTCACTTGATCTTCTTAACCATGTATTTTCTTAAGAATAATGGGGATTAGGTCTGGGATGATGGTAAAAAGTAGGAATCTTTAGGTCTTTTCTGCATGCATGATAAAACCCTAAGTGCTAGTCTGTAGGGGGATTTCCCACTCACAACAGAATTGGCGACCATACTGGGGATCTCTAGGGTTTTCCGAGAATATTTTTTTTGGGGGTATTTTTAAAAATTGGTTTTATTCCTTATTTTTAAAGTTTCTGCAAAATTCTGAGCTAGCAGGGATTCTGGTCTTCCATATCATTTCTCCCTATTTTCTTTTCTTGGCTGCATTTTCTTCATGGGAGTTATAGAGGTACACGTGGCCTGTATAAGGCCTACATGCGCTCAACCTTCACACAGCCCGCGTAGACACGCTCGCTGATGAAGTGACAATAGCGTGGTTAAGTTCATACTTTTTTTATTAAAGATGCAGTCATCCTCTCCCCTGTCATAAGTGATCCTTCTCAGGGGTTTTCTAAACCCATTCTGGTATCTATTTTTGTAGTTTGTAGCTTAGGTACCACTTCAGATTGTTTTTGTTCTATGAAATTTTCCTTGAATTGTTTTTCTTTTCTGACAAAGTAAGTTTCTGAGTCTTCAAGAGATCCTGGTTCTTAATACCAGTAGTCTCTGCCAGTGTTTGATTGCTTATATTTTAATTTTTGAAGAGTTGCAGAGGTACACATGACCTGCATAAGGTCTTCATGCGTGTACATGCACCCTGACCTTTTACAGCTTGCGTGCACAAGCTAGCTATTGAACTATCAACTGCGTGCCTGTTGAGAAAATTTTTGTTTAAGGAGAGGCAGTCATCCTTTTCCTTGTCAAAAGTTATACCTCTCAGGATTCTTGGTCTCTGTCATAGCAGTTGACAACTTAGGTCTGATTACAACATAGCTTGCTTTTTCATTAAAAGATTTCTTCCGTTTCTTAGTTTTTTTAACTTATTTTTAGCTTGAAATTTTGAGAAAAATAAGTTGCATTTTAAGAAAAAAAAATCCCCCTCATGGCTAGGGGGGGCCATGAATCATGCATTCATCAATTTCTTTTAGAATATTTTGTTATTTCTACTTTGATTGGAAGAAAATATAAAAAAAAACTTAGTTTGTTAGATCTCTTTCTTTCCTGGCATTTTCTTTGCATTGTTATTTGAAAAAGAAAAATAAATTAACATAGTGTTGTGTTTTCTTCTCATCTTAAAAGAATTTCAAAAGAAAAATAAAAAAAGATAATCATTCTTTGCTAGTGTTATTATCATTTCTTTTTTCTGCAAGAGTCTTAACAACATCAGTTGCACTACCGTACCCTTTTTGAGTAAATCAAGCCTTAAAAATAACACTAATTAAAAATAACTAGACTTTTATGTTTGTAGGGTCCATCAACTAGTTTAGGGTTAGGGCCTTGAATTAGGTTGGAGAGGAAACTCTTTAAGGCCGTTAAAAAAAACATACGAGTCTGTGCTAAGGAATGTAGAAGTCTAGTAACATGGAAATTATCTGGGACCCCCCTCTAACACAGGGGCTAAACACAAGGTCACGTGCGGAAAGGTAGTGGAGATAACCCCTCCAAAGCCGGACCAAGCATAGTGGGGAATGCATATAGAGGACTTGTCTTGGGATTCTATTGATCACATTTTCCACGGAGCTTCATGGGTCTCAAATCCATTCGAGGTCCTCAGTCGTCTTCCAGAACACTTTCTTCCGATACCCTTGATAGGTTTCGGGCTTGATACCCTGCTTATTGCGGTCCACCCAACTATCGAGTGTACCCACCTGGTGATTGTTCACGAGCTGGCGACCTAGTTGCCTTTATTTTAGTGAATTACATATATGATTGTGGGGGTATACCATAGTACCTAGGGAAAACATCGGGCCATGCTTTGTAGAGTATACCCAGAGGGTGCTTCTGTATTCGAGTTTCACTTGCACCGGTAAGTTGCTCTAATGTTCGTTGGTGTAACTGTTCTTCCAATTAATTGGTCGTTTGCTTGATTTTCCTTTAGGAACTTTTAGTGTGTGCTCTGTGCTCCCTAGTTTTCCATAGTGAGTTAGTCATTCGTGGCTTTGGGTCTTTGACCTAGGGTGATAGACCACCCACTCCACCGGTTGAGAGGACTTTTCAGTCTTCCACTTAGAAACGTGGAGCCACCTCTTTATAGGCATTGTTTTGATAACATTGGTTCTTCAGAGTTAGTGTGTGAGACTTTTATGGATTTGAACGATCCCGCAAGGGGAGAACCTCTGCATAATATCTTCATGGCTAAAGTTCCCAATGATACCAACCAAGGAACCCCTTTGCAAGGGGATTCTTGTGCTTTTCCTTTCTTTGGAAATGTTGGTGTCCCTTTGATGGCCACTTTGTACATTCCTAGGTTGAATGTGTGACTACCGGTTTGGTTGGGTACCATTCCAAATATCCTGAATGATCTTGATGCTTCTCAGTTAAGAAAATTTAGTCATGGGCACCCTGTTGATGTTTCTTCATCAATAAAATCTTCTCCTCCTCCTTCTCCCGCCTCTGGTGAAAGTACAATCACTAGTAACCGAAAGTCTAAATGAAATAGAAATAGGAAGAATAGGAAGAAGAAATCACCAACCTCTGCGAGTCATGTTGGATATAGGTAGACAACCTCTGCAAGTCACGTTGAAGACCAACACCCAACCTCTATAAGTTATGTTGGGGGAAAGCACCCACCCTCTACAAGTCATGCTGGGGGAAAAAGTCCAGTCCATGCTAGTCATACTGGCAATAGGTCTGTAGCCTCTGCGAGTCATGTTATCGACCCATCACCAACCTCTGCAAGTCATGTTGGAGATGTGAAATCAACCACTTCCAATCATGTTGGGGGCATTGATTATGTTGATAAACCTAGACGGATAGGACGTAAGCCTAAGTTCCCTTGTAAGCTTTGCAAGGGAGATCACCTTACTCATTTATGACCTAGCCTTCCAGAGGTACAAAGATTGGGGTCCCTGTTTGCAAGCTCTTCTGATTCTAAGTCTTCTAAGGTTTCCTCACAGTTTATTAAACCATTGGTTGAGAAAGTGGTCATGTTGATGCAGTGATTGACTGATCCCACTCCTCTTTTGGGGGGTGAGGTGACTTTAGACCTTGTAGTCTCTCACCCTGTTCAGCCATTGGTTGAGAAAGTGGCCATTCCAATGCATTCATCGGCTGATCCCACTCCTCTTTTGAGGGGTGAGGTGCCTTTAGACCATGTAGTCTAGCAACCTATGCAGTCATTGGTTGATAAAGTGGTCACACCGTCATGATCTTCGGCTGATCCTACTCTTCTCTTGGAGAGTGTCGAGTTCACTAAAGTGGTCACACCATTGCAATCTTTGGTTGATCCCATTCTTTTCTTGAAGAGTGTTGAGTCTACTAAAGTGGTCATGCCGATACCATCTTCGGCTGATCCCACTCCTCTCTTAGAGAGTGAAGTGTCTACCAACTATTTTTTTAGCATTTCCAGTTCCGTACTTTCAGAACAAGGGGGCATTTCGCTCGCTCCAAGAACACCCCCTCAAAGCCCTAGGATGGTTTCCTTTGATTGGAATGATCTTGTTGAGCCTCGTCTTCCTTCTTCTTCACATTTTCAAATAAGGGTTGAAGTTAATTCAACAAACATTTATCGATGTATTGTGGATGAAGGAGCCTCTGCAAGTATTTTATCCTCCTCGGTTTGGAAAGTCTTGGGATCTCTCAAGCTTTTGTCTTCTTCACATGAACTATTGGCTTTTGATAGACATCCTAGTGAATATTTGGGGGTTCTTCCTCAATTACCTATCTTGTTAGTTGGGAAGACTGTCCTTGTTGATTTTATAGTGGTGTAAGGCCCTTTAGATTCCAATTTTCTTCTCGTATGTGATTATGTATATGCTATGAACGTTGTGGTATCTACACTCTTTCGGGTGATGCATTTCCCTCAAAATGGAAGCATTGGCACTATTGACCAACTAGCATATGATAATCACCATCCTAATTTAGTGTTAGTTCAGGCTTCCCCTTTATATGTTCCTAGTGTTTGTGTAGACTCCACCCCGCCACGGGTTAATTATGTGGCATCTTATCCTCGGCATTCAATTTCTTTTGAGCAATAACCTGTGAAATCATGTTTTCATTCTCGAGACTTGGAATCAACAATTGATCCATTGGTGTATCCAATGGGGGCATGGGAGCCCTTGATTCCCCCTCTTGGTCCAAGTGGGCTTGAGTATCCTTTTGAGTCTGATCTCGTTGTTAGTAGATCCTCAAGCCCTCATGATCGTGATTCTTCGTTGATACACTCTGCCAATCCTGGCTAGAACCTCCATCATCATATGGAGTATGTTCAGTTTACTTCACCCTTTGGGACTGTTGACCCTTGTTTACGTGATTTCTCGGATTTTGAATTTCCTTCAGATGATGCTATCCTTGAAGCCATGACTACGATTTCTATACCATGGGAGGACTTACACCATGGTTTGTGTTTTCTTCCCCTTTGTGAGAATTTCCAAGTTGACTATCAAAGAGACTCTTAGTCTGAGCCTAACATCGGGCTCTACCTGAACTAGTTTCATAATTGAGTCGTAGCCCCCAACGAGTCTTATTTTAAGCTCTTTTTAGACCCTCTAAACGTGAAAATATTGCCGAGCGATCTTGTTGACCTTCATGCTCGCTAAAATGAAATTTGAAGTCACATCTGTCCAGTGGTATTTTACGCCTTTTTCGGTTCAGATGATCAACTGTACGAACAAATGTATACTCTAGGAGCCTCGGTTCTCTAGAAGAGTATTCTCAGGTATAATTTTAACCCTTTTTTGGGCCTGAGGGACTAAATTTACGAAAGGGGAACCCCCACGGAGTCCATAGTTAAGCTCTTTTTAGACTCCCTAAAATTGAAAAGATCACCGAGTGACCTTATTCTTTCACACTCATTAAAATGGTCCAGAAGAACATTCCTGACGGAGTCCATAGTTAATGTTTTTTTCGGTCTCCTTAAAAATGAAAAATTTTCTGAGTGACCTTGTCTTTATCACACTCGTTAAAATGGTTTTGAATAGACATCTGGTCAGTGCTAGTTTACCTATTTTTCAATCCGACTAGACTATCTTTGAAAAAGGTATGCTAGTGGTGTCTTATTTTACGCTTTTTCAGACTCTCTAGATATGAAAAAATGTTGAGTTTACCTTCTCTAGGCTCATTAAAATTACATCAAAGGATGTTACCATTGTGTGTCTTGTTAACCATGTTTTCATACCCGTGTCTTTGGCCTAATGCCGACTCCATGTTTCTCTCAACTAAACCATCTGAAGCATGCCTTATACACAATCCCTGTAGCACTTTGCCTCTGTGTCTTGACACCTTTGGCCCCTGGAGGACTTTTCCTGAGTGTCCTTTTCTTGCATATGTCCCTTTTCCCTGAGCATCCTTGTGTTTCGTTTGCTTGGAACTAATATGTTTGTGACACTCGATCCTCCTTTGTAACATAGCATTCTTTTATTCTTTTTCCAAAATTATTGAAAAAGACAAAAAAATCAAATATACCCCAAAAAGAAGAAGGGAAAAGCATTTTCTTTTTATTGGCAACATAATGAGTCACCATTGGACAAAGCACATCCTTCCATTTGTTCTTCAAACTCTGGGATTTAATATGACCTTAGGAAGCTGTTCTCGCTACATAGGGTTGTGTCCTCCTCCATTTGGTTATTCTTCCAAACGAATGGAGAGTTTGCATGGCCTCCTAGATCATGAACTTATGTCAACATAATGCTGCCTGAGTCTCATCATTTGTTGTGCTATTGTCCAAGGGAAGTTTTTACCAAGCTTGAGTTGGCCCCTTTGCAGTATTGTCTCTTACCCCATGCCTGACCATCCTGAAAGTCCAATCAAGTCTTTGTTTGAAATCAATGAAGCCTCCAGTCTGATCATCAATATCCTCTAGTCCATGACCGACGAGTCGTCGAAGAGCTCTGGGTAGTGAAGTCATACACTCATATTACACTCCTACCTGAGTTTTGAAGATCTTGAAGTTGATGCTCGAGCTCTGAAGACATCATCTCTAGCCATCAGGCCTTATTAACTTCTAAGAAGATAGATACTATACATGTATAATCGTTTTGGATTTTGAGATGTAGATCCGCTGTGTATTGCTTGTGGATACACTTTATATAGTTATATGGCATGGATCTACAGTGTATTTGATTGGTATCGATGATTTTATTTCATTCCGAGCATGGGTATTCCCGCCTCGGTGAGACAATTGTTATTTTGCATATGGCACCTCCCGAATTCTGGTCCCTGGGCTCACTGGTTTGGTTCGTGGATAAATATTGATAATGTATTTCGGTCATCAGATGCTCTTATGACCTCACACATTAGGGGGAATCTGTTATAACCCTAATTTGCACCAAACATGCTTACCTGGCATCAAGCCATCTCATATTCCTTCTTTGCCAAGACAGTACTAAACAACTCTTCTTAAAAACACCATTTTTAAAGGCCCACACACCCTGCTCCACTACAGCCCGCATGTACATGCTAGCTGGCCCATTATAGCCCGCGTGTACCTACAAAAGCACGAAAAATGGAAGGTTGTTGACGGAACACACAGTTTTGGCTAAGTTTACTAAACCTTTCGACCATGCATGGCTAGTCACTTGAATAAATATGTAGCTCCTTCTAGCCTATAAAAGAAGGGTTAGGGGTCCCATTTGAAAGAAGGAAAATCATAATAAAGAAAATCTACCCAAATTCATATTCACCTTTGCCCAAGATTCTGCAACCATTTTTTGATTTCAACGAAGAAGAGAAGCAAGTGTGTTAGCAGTTAGTGCATAGTAAAAGAGGAGCCCAGGATTAGATTCGTGGAGCAGTGGTCGGCTTCATCATCGTAAGTTTCTTTAGTGAAGTTAATAATAAAGAAGTACTTTTCTCGTCCCACCATTTGAGGTTTTCATTGTTTATTCCATACATGTTGATTAAATATCTAACCCATTCATTCATAGATCAAATTCATGTGGAGTTCTTTGTTTTTATTTTGTGAATGCAGGTCAGCCTTGGGAGGAGAGTTGCAGTCAAAGAGCGACCAAGCATGAAGAGGGATCGATATCAAACGTCGGAAATAAGGTATGTTCACTTGATATTATTAATCATGTATTTTCTTAAGAATAATAGGGATTAGGTCTGGGACGATGGTAAAAAGTAGGAATCGTTAGGTCTTTTCTGCATGCATGATAAAACCCTAAGTGCTACTCCGTAGGGGGATTTCCCACTCACAACACCCATTTTGATGGGATGAACATTGTCAATAAATTTTTGATGATTCAAAATCCACCCTATCCAATTCCCCTTTGATTAGTCCCCCTGACTATGATCGTGATTACATCCTCTACTTATCATCCTCATTTGTCTCAGTAGTAGGAGTCCTCATCCAATTCGAGGATGGCGGGCCTGAACATGTCATTTACTACATTAGTAAAACCCTTTCAGGGCCACCCTTGAAGTATAATCATGATGAGAAACTCGCATTAGCAGTTGTCCTTGCAATCCAAAAAATGTGACATTATATCCTTCTTCAAACTACCAAGGTCGTAGCAAATTCTAACTTCATGCAATACTTTCTTAGTCGACAATAGATCAATGGAAAAGTTACCTGATGGATCATTATCCTCGAGGAATATGATATAGATTTCTCTACTCCCAAAAGCAAGAAATCTCTTTTCCTTTCTGAACTCATTACGACGTTTCCCTTGGACACTAAAGCTTCCCCCATCAATGAGGATTTCCCCAACAAACACCTCTTCTTCATCCCATCCGATGACCCCTGGTATGAGAATCTCCTCATCTACCTTTAGAAACAAAACTTTGGGTCTCATATTTCTTGAGATGATTGTTGACACATTCACCGTTAGGCCTCTCAATACCTCCTCATCAGAGACGTTCTCTATTGACATAGGGTCGACACTGTTCTTCGACAATGTCTTACCATCGACGAAGCTGACAGAGTCTTGAATGATTTCCACAGTGGTGCTTGTGGTGGTCACCTCTCAGGTATGTCCACAACCCAAAAAATCATTCGAGAAGGGTACTTCTAGCCCATATTATTTCATGACTGCATCCATGCTATCAAACGATGTGACAAATTCTAGCTTTATGCAAACAAAGCATGAGCGCCACCAACTCTTCTACATCTAGTCATCACAATCGACCCCTTCTGTAAATGGGGCATAGACTTCATGAATTTCCATCCTCCATCCAGTAATGGACACAAGTACATTGCCATGGAAGTAGATTACTTTACCAAGTGGGTCGAAGCCATGCCCACATTTAACAACACCACTGACACAACAATGCATTTTTTCTTCAATCACGTCATTACCCGCTTTGGAGTCCCACTATAGTTAGTGTCTGATCATGGTAAAAACTTTGAGAAAAATATGTTTGTGGAACTCTCCTAAATGTTAGGATTCACCTATGAGTTTGCCTCCCCATACTACCCTCATTCCAATTGACAAGTCGAGGATGTCAACAAAGTCCTCAAAACCATGCTACAACGTACCGTCAACAAACATAAGACCAACTGGCATCATATGTTGTTTTCCGCATCATGGGATTATCGCACAATATTTAAAACTTCCATTGATTTTACACCATTCCACCTTGTCCATGGGATCGAAGCCACCCTCCCTATCGAGTACAAAATCCCCATGTTACGCATTGCCATTGAGATATTACTTGACACTACTCCAATGAAGCAACCCCTGCTGACCTTAGAGTCTCTTGATGAATATCATCAATCTTCATTACCAAACAATGAGGCAGCCAAAAAATGCTCCAAATCCACCTTCAACCACCATGTCAACCTTTGTTCATTTAATGAAGGTGATCTCATGTTAGCCTACGATATTTCCCATGATATTCTCGACCATGGGAAATTTGAGTCATTGTGGCATGGACCCTACAACGTCCAACACTGCCTCACTAAAGGCACATACATCCTATCCTCTCCAGAAGGCTACCCTCTCAAAGAACCCATCAACGGGTTGTACTTAAACAAGTTTTACACCTAAGCGTATCCCCCTACCTTAGGTTTTTCTTTGTACACATTTGTATAGTTTTTAGTATTCTTTTCTGCCACCACTCCTCATGTCCTATATATCATCCATGTTATTGAAAGATGCATCATCCATTATCCTACCACATCATTTACACTGACGGTGCCATCCTCTAGACCCATAATCTCGCTTCGTCCGCTTGGGCCCTCTATACTCCATAACATCTCTTGCTCCACTCTAGTGGCATATTTTTGGGCTCGGCCACCAACAACCAATATGAATATGATGTCATCATTGGTATCCTCTCTGAGGCCAGTCACCTCCAAATTCATCACCTTAGAATTATTTTATATTCCCAGCTTCTTGTCCTGCAACTCAACAATGTATATCATGTTCATGATCCTTGCCTCTTTCGCAAATACCTACAAATTAGACGCCTATCTCACAACTTTGATTCAATCACATTTACACATATTCCAAGACAATTTAATCAAGTATCAAATCACATGGCTAACCTAGTATTAGATTGGAATTTATCACATTAAACATCATTTTATCCATAAGCATCATACATTTGTCACAACACATGGAGAACACATCATACATTAAAACATAACACATAGAGACATGAATGATCCAATATATATATATATATATATATATATCATCATCATCATCGTCGTCGTCGTCGTCGTCGTCATGAATGTCATAAGTGTTTACAAAAATATATACATGTACAAGTTGCATGTAGGCTTTGTTGAGATTCAACAAGAAAATCCTAGTGAAAATTATGCACCTACACTAGGATGGAGCCTAGGGCTATTTTTATGTGGAAGTTTATTTTTAGATGATGAGAGAATTCTATTTATAGATGTATGTCGATTATTATTATCCCTTAATAATAGTTGGACAATAAATATTAGTCTATTCTCAATGAGCACTTGGAAATAGTTAACTAAAGTGGAAAATCAGTTAGCTATAGGAAATTCAAGTTCAAAGGTTGACTGGTGGGACATTCAAGACGAATTAGTTGTAACTAAGTGATTTGAAGTTGTAACAAAGTTGGATGTGTAGTTATGTGAGTTGTGAAGTAGTTTAAATTAGTTAAGTGATTTAAGCTCAGTTGTACTAGTTGTAACTGAACTTACACTAGTGAGAGATCAGTGAATTAATTATTAATTAATTCACAATCAGTGATCTCACATGCAATTGAAGATTTACCACTGTTAACTACATGCATGCTAGATCCAGTGGAGACCCAATTGATATAACATGTGAAAGGGACAATTTGACTATAAATTGTGACATTAGTGAGTGCACTCATGCAACCACACACACATTGGATGTTCCCATGAGGAATGCGTAGACCAGGCAAGAGGAATTCATTCATTGCAGGGATTTCCATCAACAGGGATTGCACAGAGGAGGCATGTTGTCTAGAAGCAATAAATTGGGACATGAATTTGTCAATTTTTGTATGACAGTGTCACACGATTGTATATTGTACTGAGAGGTCTTGTATTAGAGTTTTTTATGATATTTTTTTATGATCCATGATATATACATAATATATTATAGTGGGGTTTTTAGATTTATGCTTTCCCGTTAAAACATCTGTGTTATGTGTGATTGATCTTTCTTCTTGATATTGCAATTGACGATCATGTTTTAAATTCCGCAAGAATATTTGTAGAAGTTATTTTGTATTTAATAGTGGCATATAATTTTTATATCAGGAGAATCCAGGCAATACATAATTTGTATTAAAATTTCTACATGGTATCAGAGCAAAGGAAACTGCAGAAGTTGAGTTTGTGATTGGATAGAATTCGAATTTGCAGAAAGACTTTCTTGGTGCTACAACTGATTCAAGATCAAAATGGATTTCAATGGCTTGAGGTTAGAGTATGCACTCGAGGGAAGATCGAACTACATTTCTTGGAAGGACAGGATGGAGGAAGTACTCGAAGACAATGCCTTGAAGGAATTCATTGACAAAGATGTTTCTAAGCCAGATGCTTCAGACACTGCAAATCTTGATGCATGTCAAAAGAAAGTGGCAAAGGCAAGAAAGATCCTATTGGAGGGAGTATGAGACCACATTGTCTCAAACTTCCATGAGAAAGCCACACCATATGCAATGTGGAATACTTTGACGGATCTATACCAAAACAATAATGACCATAGGAAATTGAAGCTCAAAGATAAACTCGGGAAGATCAAGATGGAGAAGGGTGACTCCATTCCAAAATATCTCACAAATTTTTTCCAATGTTGGGATGAGCTGGGGAGTGTGGGAATAATAGTTGATGATGATGATTTGGTGAGCTTGGCTCTCCTAGGACTTCCAAAATATTGGCACAGTTATCAAGACTTTGTCAATGGAAGGGAAAAATTGCTAGATTGGGAACGACTATGGTCGGATTTGGTGCAGGAGGAGTTTAGGTGGAACACCAGAGATGGATCTTCATCAAAGCATGATGATGAAGAGGATTTTTCTTTGGATTCCAAGGAAAGGAAAGGGAATGGGAATAAATTCCATTCAATATCCGAGTCTAAAGGTAAGAAGTTGGATTTGTCCAAAGTGAAGTGTTTTCACGGTCACAAACATGGGTATCATGCTACTAACTGTCCACAGAAGAAGAAGAACAAAAAAATTGTTGGAGTTGTAGATGGTGAGGCCCTTGTCTCTCAATTTGAACTTGACTTCTCCTTTATCATATGCATGGTGTCAAGTGCATTGGGATCGGTGTGGTATTTGGATAGTGGCACTTCCTTCCACATGATGGGAGATAAGGAGCTTTTCAGTGACTTGGAGGAGAGAGATCTCAAAATGCATATAGAGATGAGCAACGATGGATGATACAATGCGACTAGAATTGGTACCATTACCTTTCAAAGGGAGTCAGGTAAAACATTTCAATTGAAAGATTTTATGCATGTTCCAGGTCTGAAGAAAAACTTGGTCTTAGTAGCAATGTTGGAGGACAGAGGCTATAATGTTGTTTTTAGCAATGGAAAATATTTCCTGCGACATAAAACAATGGGTCAAGTCAAGAAGATAGGGATTCAAGTTAAGAATATCTACAAGCTGGAGGTAGATGGCTATGCTACCATGATGGGCAAGGCAGAAAAAGTGGTGAGTCGGGATGAGGGCAAATTATGGCACAAGCGATTGGGACATCTTCATCATGGAGCCTTGAAAATCATGCAACAAATATCTACTGGACTTCCAATGGGAACACTTGCTCAATTAGATCAGTGAAAGGGTTGCACCATGGGGAAGTATGTAAATTCCACCTTTCATGAAAAGGATAACTGTGCTTTGGTGATACTGGAGAGAATTCACACAGATGTGTGTGGACCATTCTCCGTTGCTTCAACAAAAAAACATAAGTATTATGTTATTTTTGTTGATGACTTTTCTTGTAAATGTTGGATATTCTTCATGCAGAAGAAGGATCAAACATTCTCAAAGTTCCGTGAGTTTAAAGCATTGGTGGAGAAAGAGTTGGGGAAGCAAGTGAAGGCTCTGAGGAGCGATAATGGTGGAGAATACATCTCTAACGAATTCAAATACTTCTGCAGCAAAGAAGTAATTCGAAGAGAACCCATAGCTCCTCATAATCCACAACAAAATGGGGTCACAGAGAAGAAGAACATAATGATCATGGGTGCAACATGAGAGATGTTGCATGATCAAGGCCTACCAATGCATTTGTAGGCGGAAGCATGCAACACTGCGGTTTATGTGAAAAACCATTGTCCTCATAGAGTACTTGGCATGAGTACACCTGAATAAGATTTCACTTGTAAGAAACCTGATGTTTCTCATTTTACAATTTTTAGCTCATCTGTTTATGTGCATGTGACCAAGAATGCCAGGAAGAAGATGGAGTTGACTGTTGAAGTTGGGATATTTGTGTGGTACAAAGAAACACCCCATAATTATCGTGTGTATTTTCCTAATAGTAAGATGATTGTTATGCAACGGGATATAAAATTCGATGAGGGGAAAGCCATGTGATTGTCGCTTGAGAGGGAGATAGACTTGCATATGGAGGAGGAACTATCAGTTCCCAAAGATGAGTCTCAAGATGTGGATCGGCCACATGCGGAGGTTCATGGAGTGGAGGAAGCCACTCATGTAGAGCCATCCATAAAAAATGGTAGAAAGCGCACCACGGAAGATGATAGATTGAGACTATATGCTGCACAGAATGTAGGAGCCCCTACTTCATAGTGCAGATAGAGACAGCCTCCTAATCGATTTACTAGATACATGGTTCTCATAAGAAAATGTATTGTGACTGAACCATCTTCCTTTCATGAAGCAGTGTAGGATCCCACTTGGGTTGATGCAATGGTGGAGGAGTATGACTCCATTTTCAAAAACAGTGCATGGGAAATTGTCCCAAGACCAGTTGACAAACCAGTGGTAGGTTCGAGATGGATCTACAAGGGTAAGATTTTAATCATTATTATTTATGTTGATGATTTAATACTGACTGGTGATGAGCAACTGATACACTCATGCAAGGAGGACCTTGCAAAGGAGTTCAAGATGAAGGGTATGGGCCTCCTTCATTATTTCCTTGGATTGGAAATATGGCAGCGAGATGGTGAACATTTTGTGTCTCAAGGAAATTATGCAAGGGAGATACTGGGTAAGTTTCACATGGAGGGTTTCAAACCCATGGATACTCCTCTTCCAGGAAAATGGAAGAAAGAGGATGCTACTTCTGGAGAGGTAGTGGATGCTACTGTCTATCAACAATTAGTGGGTTCGCTAATGTATCTAGTGAACATGAGATCAAACATTTTCTATGCAGTTAATCAGCTGAGTCAAGCGATGGTTGAGCCTATCAAGCTCTTTTGGAAGGAGGGTAAGAATGTCCTGAGATACCTGAGGGGCACATCTAAGTATGGCTTGTGGTACATATAGACAAATGAGGTGAAGTTGCATGCCTTCATGGATGTAGATTGGGTGGGAAACCCAACGTATAGAAAGAGCACATCAGGGGGGATCTTTAGTATTGGATGTACAACTATTTCTTGGTACAACAGGAAACAGAGATCTGTGGAACTCAGTTCAGCGGAAGCAAAATACATGACAGTGAGTGAAGATGCATGTGAGGCTATATGGATGAGAAATATCTTGGTTGGTTTGTTTGGTTCTCATTTAGATATGGTAGTGATTCATTGTGATCATCAGAGTTGCATTAAAATCTCAATTAATCCTGTGTTTCATGATATATCTAAGCATATAGATATCTGGTATCATCATATCAAAGTTTGTGTGAAGCAGAAGATCATGTTGCTTCAGTACATTCCTATGGAAGATCAGGATGCAGACATTCTGACGAAAGCGTTCACCAGGAGAAAAGTCAAATACCATAGAGATATGATTGGGGTGAAGGATAATCCCTTTCTTGTTGAGAGGGAGTGTTGAAATTCAACAAGAATATCCTAGTGAAAATTATGCACCTACACTAGGATGGAGCCTCAGGCTATTTTTAGGTGGAAGTCTATTTTTAGATGATGAGAAAATTCTATTTATAGATCATGTCTATTTATAGATGGTGAGTGAATTCTATTTATAGATGTATGTTGACTATTATTATCCCTTGATAATAGTTGGACAATAAATATTAATCTATTCTCAATGAACACTTGGAAATAGTTAATTGAAGTGGAAAATCAATTAGCTATAGGAAACTCGAGTTCAAAGGTTGAATGGTGGGACATGCAAGTCAAATTAGTTGTAACTGAGTGATTCAAAGTTGTAACACAGTTGGATGTGTAGTCATGTGAATTGTGAAGTAGTTTAACTCAGATAAGTGAGTTAAGATCAGTTGTACTAGTAGTAACTGAACTTACACTAGTGAGAGATCAGTGAATTAATTATTAATTAATTCAAAATCAGTGATCTAACATGAAACTGAAGATTTACCACTGTTAACTACATGCATGTCAGATCTAGTGGAGACCCAATTGAGATAACAGGTGAAAGGGACAGTTTGACTATCAATTGTGACATTAGTGATTGCGCTCATGCAACCACACACACATTGGATGTGCCCATAAGGAATGCACAACCTAGGTAAGAGGAATTCACTCATTGCATGGATTTCCATTAGTAGGGATTGCGGAGAGGAGGCAGGTTGTCTGGAAGCAATAAATTAGCACATGAATTTGTCAATTTTTGTATGACAGTGTGAGACAATTGTATATTTTACTAAGAGCTCTTGGATTAGAGTTTTTTATGAGATTTTTTCATGATCCATGATATATACATAATATATGATAGTGTGGTTTTTAGCTTTATGCTTTCCTGGTAAAACATTTGTGTTATGTGTGATTGATCTTTCTTCTTGATATTGAAATTGATGATCGTCTTTTAAATTCTGAAAGAATATTTGTAGAAGTGATTATGTATTTAAATGTGGCATGTAATTGTTAGATCAAGAGAATCCAGGAAATACATAATTTGTATTAAAATTTCTACAGGCTTATGAATCCCCCCACCCCTATGAGTAAAAAATGGGTAACTACCCTATACAAAAATGGGCTCCCAATCCCGTACATACAAGCAAATGGCACTCACGATGCCCCCAGAGCTCCCCCCACAGGTCCTTTTTTAGTTGGAGGTGCCCCACCAGCTAGGGGCACTCCAGGTCCAGGCGACAACTAGCCAGTCATCCCCGCCCCCACCACTGCCGCTCAATGGATCAGGGTCCGTACACGAGGATAATACCACTAACCTGTCTCTCGCCGCTCCTAGATTGGTAGCCCCAAACTCTTGCAAACTTCAAATCTCCTCAAATCTATTTCGTCAGTTTAGAAATAGTGATAGGTACAAATGAGGTGGCATTGTGGGCCCACCAACCATATATAACTCTTTTTCCCAACTTCCACAATCTGTTACAGGAGCCCAGAGCCATCATTTTTTGATCCTTTCTTAGCCATGGGATCCTGGTCCCACCATCTACACATTCACATTCCCTGGTTCGTCATCTTCAGTTGGCCCCAGAGGAGAATTTTTCTCACGTCATGTTTATGTATGCATGCTCACTTTCAATTTTATCAAATAGTTGTTATATGTTCTTTATCATCATATATTTTTCACGTCAGGTATTTGGTTTTCATGTGTGAAGGTACTTGTTCTACAAGCTTACAGCCCCTTCAGGTATATGTTCGACACTAACATGTAATTATTCCCTCTATAAATAAATTGCATATCCCAATCACACACTCTGACATTAACCTTTAGAGTCCTTACATCCATCTCTGCAGTACCTTTACCTCTGTCACATTTGGGTATTGTCACCCGATAAAACTCTCCCCTACATGAGTTGTCCCATTCATATTTCCCCTTGTCAACTTGACACTCATGCCAATTTCACCCCCTAGGGATGGGAGTCTCTATAGTCTTATGCACTTTCGAGAATGAACCCCGTACTTTTTCTCATAATATTGCTAACCTTCCTAATGGACTCCTAGGTCATATCATCTCAGTTCTATTGACTGCACATCTGTATTATCATTATCCCTCCATCTCATCCACCATCATTTTTCCCATCTGCAAATTTTCCTCCATTCATTTACCTAATACAAAAACCCACCCATGGGGCCCCCACCCTCCACCAGTTTTCTTTCACAAACTTGCACCCCAACACGCTAATCCATCTTTCACTGGGGCACCCATTTCTATATTTTATACTCAACCCAAATTATTCTTTATTTCTTTGTTAATTGTAAAAATCATTTGTTTCCATCATATACTTATCTTTTTTGTCATCACCCTTGATGGCATTTTTTTTTCCTGGCAAAGCAACCCATGTCTCCCTTGGTTGGGGCATCCACTCTCTTTTTATTCCAACATCATCCACGAACCCTAAGTATCCCAAATCCATATACCCATGATATTTGAGTTTGTCCACTTTGTTAGCCTCTAGCACAGTTTAACCCCATATCTAGTCACCCCCCTAACACTAGATCTCGTTTTACGATTGCTACCAATCATCCTTCAAAATTCCCCAACCAAGGGAAGTCTTGAGTATCATCACATCTTGACTTGATTCATGTTACCCATCAATACCTGATATCATTTTAGTGGATTTTATGAATCCCTTTGCTTCTTGGAGTCACATCTCCCTTCCTATCGACATCAATACAGTTTCCATAAGGGTGGCAGTATCTTGACTCTCATTACCTTTACAATGATGAGTCTCCGATGGCACAAAGAGAATCATCATTGCTCTCTGATTCCATTGACCCCCATAACATTCGACTTCAACAAAATCTCATGTTACGGTGGGTCTTACTATGTGATTATTGCAGTTGTTTCATACCACTTGAAGACCTATGAATTTGTTAGGCCATCAATGCCTACGAGTCATCGACAATTCTTACAGTTGTCCTTGCCTCACTTTAGAGTCCGTTCACCATTCATAACTATCATCTGTTGTTATCAACCACCCCCAAGGGCGTTGCAGTTATCTACATCAACATACATCTTTAGTTATAGTCTCACATTTTGGTTTCATGACACGAGCATGGGGCATGCCCACCTCGTTTGTACACAATTTTTTTTTTCTCCCTAGAGAAAGGTTTGGGTCCCACAGTGTTCCCTCCCCCTCTGGAATATTTCTCTTGTAGTTCCTCTCTTCATTCTTCCTTACAATGGTACTCTCAGCAAAATAAACATTTATGTATTTCAACTATACGTATGCTCCTAACCTCACACATCAGTGGGCATCTTTTATCACTGAAAAATTGTCTGCAACATTGCATGCAAATGATTTAAGAAACACATCAATTCCAACAATAGTTAGTCCACCTACAACACTAAAATACATCAAGAAGGAAAAAAACTATACAATTGGGTCAAAAATTAGAATGCTCAAATTCACCAAAGGAAGTGCATGCACAATGCATAGTATGTGTGGGCCAACACAACCCTCAACGCGCACATTGCGCAAAATGTGCGACTATGTATGAAAAAAGCCATGCACTTATATGAATGATGCATTTATGGATCTTGTTGGCTTCCCAACCACTTCCAGTTTGACCCCCAATGTGATTTGACACTCATATCTGAGCAAAATCTAGCTTGGAGGTTGTTCAAGGGCTAGAGGGTGCCCTAAAAGGCCCCTTGTTTACACTATGAACCAATTGCATTTTTCCATGTATGAATGTTATAAATAAAAGGCATGGGTGTGCTAATAAACCAATATCTTCAAGTTATTTTTATGTTGCAAGAATTCTCCCTTGAGAATCATCTTTTCTCTTTGCAGCCTTCAAGCACCATTGCAATAGGCCATTCCACTCACCTCTTGAGGGAATAGAAATCATTTTTCTTCATTTTTCATTTCTTCCATTGTAAAGTGTGAAGAGCTCTCAATTAACGAACTCAACAACCCTCCCAAGGAGGAAGAGGGGACTCATAAGTCCCTGACTTTCTCTACGGTGTTTTTCCTACTAATCTATTGATCCATTGGTAGCATTATGTTGTCCATTGTTTGATTTTAATGGTTCTAAGTTTCTCAAGATTTCTAACATTTATTTCTTATTTTTTTTAGTTGTATTTATTTGTTTTCACATGTGTTTGGGTTATCTAACCCACTCACAAACTTCTGTCTTTTCTAGCAGGCTCACTTAGACATGCAAGTGTTGTTTTTTTGCTCACCCAAGTGACAAAACCAACACAACAACGAATAAAATACTTTTTGGTGATGATAGATCTCTTAGTGTTGTGGGATCTGGAACAGTTCAAGTAGATACTGGTCATTTCAATGATGTAGTATGTGTTCCAAGTCTTTCTTGCAACCTTCTATAAGTATTTCAAATCATTCATTCAGATGAAGGTAAAACCGTAGATTTTTCACCTCACCAAGTTGTAATCAAGGATCTAAAAGATCCTAAGCATGTTCTTGCAACTGGAATTTCTGATGATATTACCAGGTTGTACAAGTTTGACAACTTTGGGTCATCATATTTTTCATCAGTTTTTGTTGTTCATAGCAATGACTTGAGAAAACTTTGGCATGAGCAGTTTGGTCATATAAACTATCACTCATTGAAGAAACTATGTAATCAACAAATGGTGATTGGAATTCCTCCTGTTTCATGTAGATATGGTGTTTGTGCTGGTTGTGTTCTCGCCAAACATCATCAGGAAAATTTTGACAAACGTGCCTCTTGACACGCCTCAGGCCCTTTGCAACTTGTTCACAATGATCTGTGTGGTCCACTTTCTACTCCTTCTTTTTCTGGGTGCAAGTATTTCTTATCTTTCATTGATGAATTTTCAAGACGTACTTGAGTTTACTTATTAAAACTTAAGAGCGAGGTTTTTGACAAATTTTTGGCCTACAAGGCCCTTGTAGAAAAGCAATCTGAACATCAAATTCAAAGTTTAAGAACATATAATGGAGGTGAATATGTGAACAATAAGTTTACAAGTTACTGCACTACACAGGGCATCCAAATGAAACACATTGTTCCATATACACCACAACAAAATGGTGTTGCTGAGAGAAATAACTGCACATTAAAAGAAATGGCTAATTGTATGATCCAATATAAGGGATTAAATCTAAAGTATTGGGCGGAAGCCATCAACTATGAAAATTACATAATAAATCACACTCCCACAAAGGTTCTTAAAATTATAACACCGAAAGAATCTTGGACTAAAATTAAACTAGATGTAAGTCACTTCCGTGTATTTGGTAGTATAGCATGGGCTCACATTCTTGATGAGAAAAGGAAAGCATTGCAACCTAAGAGTGAGAAGTGTATATTTGTTGGTTATTTTGAAGATGTCAAAGGTTATAGAATTATTCAACCACATTTTAATGAAATTATTATTAGAAGAGATGTTAAATTTGATGAAAATCTCTTAGCTCGAGAGCCTAATTTGGTAATTGTTCCTTCTTCGACATGCGATCCATCTTTGGTGTTTGTGCCTTCTTTTGTTCCTATTCTGGTTTCTTCTTCAGATGATTACAGTGAGGATGAAAATCCACCTCTGTCTTCTCACCTTCCTCCATACGAGTCCTTTTAACCTGAACCAACACTAGATCCTTCGCTTTTTAGATGGGTCTGTTCAACATGAGAAGCAGTTGGTGATCTTGTCGGTGATCCTTCAGATCAACATTAGACACATTCACAGTTCCAGTGAGCCTCTTCTCTTTTGGCTTAAGTTTCAGAGACTCATGATCTAGAGACATTTGCAGAGGCTTCAGGTCATCCAGATTGGGATACAACATTGAATGAAGAGTATCATTGTTTAATGGAAAACGATACTTGGGATCTTGTACCTCTTCCAAAAGGAAGAAAACTTGTCAGATGTAAATGGGTCTATAGAACTAAGTATGCATAAGATGGAAGTGTTGAAAGACACAAGGCTCGGTTAGTTGCCAGAGGATTTTCCCAAGTTAAAGGAATTGACTATAATGAAACCTTTTCCCCTGTAGCCAAAATGAATTCCATCCACCTTGTTCTTTCCCTTGCTACCTCACATAAATGGGAGGTCCATCAGATGGATGTTAAATCCTCCTTCTTGCATGAATATTTGTAAGAATAAATATACATGGAACAACCTTCTGGCTATTTCCATAATGAATCTATCCTTGTTTTTCACCTTAAGAAATCTCTTTATGGTCTTAAGAAAGCTCCCCAATCTTGGTATTCCAAAATGGACAACTTTCTTATTGACACCAGATTCTCTAGATTCCATTCTGATCCTAATTTCTATACCAAGATGTTGAAATTACTAAGACAACTGAGAGGGGGGGTGAATCAGTTGTTATTGTGCTTAAACAATTTTAAGTCTATTAAAACATTCTTAATCTTTCTTCAAGTGATCATAAATATTATACACCATATGGAGAACATAAATAATGAGCATAAGTCACACATAAGATATACACAAAGGCAGATTTTCATGAGGAAACCCATAAAGCGAGAAAACCTCTTCTTCTTCTTCGAAATGATAGGAAGTCTTTTAAGTTCTGTACATCATCTATAATTGAGCACCAACTCAATGTGAGGATACTACCTTTGTTTTACCAGCTCCAACTTGTTTTAGAGCACCAACTCTTTGGTTTCTCTAGCACCCACTAGAAGGAAGCACCAACTCCCTGAGTGTTCCAACACTGACTGGATGGAAGCACCTACTTCCACTTATACAAGCACCAAATTGTTTGAGAGAACCAACTCTCTGGTTTCTCTAGCACCCACTAGAAGGAAGCACCAACTCCTTGATTGTTCCAACTGTTGGAAGATTGATTGTTGTCATTGATGTCAACCCTAGTCATGGGTTTTGGACCGCAAGATTGATAAAGGTATTTGGACATGAAGGAAAATGCACATGCATATACAAAACCCATGAATGGATAATATACATCATGTTATTTACAGTGGTATGTGGCGTGTCACATGGATCCTCATGGTTGAGGAGAAATGAATTTTTGAAGATGACAAAGTGAATTGAAAAAGGAAGTACATGTAGGCCCTGAAAATAATTAAAGAAAATAATTACAAAATAAGAAAGTGTCATGTCGGCCCTAATGTTA
>ML839679.1:22531-57049 GCA_009831015.1 Picea engelmannii | reverse complement strand
ACATGACACCCCCTATTCATCATTTGAAGCCGGTTTGGGAAATCCATTTGTCTCTCATTCGATTTGATTACAAGGTCCTTCCATGTGTCATCTTTGAGTCAATGCTGCCAAATCATTGGTCGTGTCATCCATATGTTCAAGAGCTGTCCGTCTGAAATTTTGATTGAGTCAGCCATCTGCAGTTATCTTTCATTCCGTGTCGGCCTTCCCTGTGTCCAAAGTCCAATTGCCACATACTCTATTTTACTTTCAAAACTTTGTTACTCATTTCGTGTCACTGATGGGGGATACATCAAGGCCCTCCTGTGACGAGTCTTGTTCCGTCGACATCAGCACATTATCCAGGACTAAGACTTAGAAATTATTTAGTACCTTGAAGCTTGCATGCCTCAATGGCAAGTTTCTCTCTTTCGACAGTGGGTTTACATCATTGACCCCTGATCGAGAGATTCCGTCGGTTGTTCGACATCAGCTCATTTATTCACATTCATTGGATTGTACTATTATACCTTGGGAGTCATTTGACATTAATGGTGATTTCCCTCACACTTGTTAACGGTATACATCAATGACCAGTAATCAAGTGGTTTCTAACATGTTCGACTTCGACACATGTAATCACATGGTTAGATTCGTACTTTGGGTGATGGGATTGAAGACCCTAGATAATGTCTTTGCGTCCAAGTTGCGATGGAGTATGTATATTTTGCGACACATAGATCCACTGTGTATAGTTCGTGGCTATGTCGTCTTGATTACACATTTGTCGCACAGATCCATAGTGTATTCAGGTGGCTGTGCTATATTTTGACTACATGGATCCACAGTGTATGATTGGTGGCCATGACCTTTGTTTTTGACGTCATCAGTTTATGATCTGAGTATGGGAATGCCTACCTCGGAATTGATATACATAATATTCTGCTGATGCTTGATTGTTTGCAGGGCTTCGATTAGATGTGATTTTAGTTCTTAACACACACATGCAGCTTACAAAGTCTATTGACTGTCACTGGTTCCACTCTCAGACTTTGGGGGGCATTCTGTTATCCACATTTTTGGTCATCGAGATGATGTCATGATAGTGTCATGATAATGAAAAATCAAACTCTTCACTAAGAACATTTTCATGAGAAAGGTTACACTTGACAGCTTCCAGAAATCATATTTTAAAGATAGTTCGCAGGCTGCATATATACTCTCCTGTGAGAATGATTCATTTCCGCAGGCTGCATTCAGCTGGGGTGCGAACTTCTCACACTGTACTCAAGGTTAGGGTGCGAACATGTTTCTAAAGGAGGAAAATGGATAAGTTCTCGATCCTTCTAGAAGGAATCTTCTAGAAGGAATCTTCTAGAAGGATGAGTGGGCTTTCGAATGGTTGGCAAAATACTGACTTTCCAGATATCTTGGGATCATTCTCTATCCAAGTAACTAAACTATCTTCTCCTATATATTGAGGAGATTGCTCATGTAAAGGGTTAAAAATAAAGATTAGAAGCAATATAGCAAGAGATTGATGGGAGAATTAGTGCAAGACTGTATGGAGGACTGATGCTACAACAACAAGAGACAACAACAAGGTCATCATATGTGGTTAATTTTCTTCATGCATGAGCAAGTGTGTGTGTCAAAGCTAGGAGCCATCGAAAGGAGACCTACGACATCAAGGCTCAGGTTGTAAGTTTCTCTTTCAATTAATTCAATACATGAATATGTCCCTTTCCCATAATGATGATGTCATCTTATTACATGATTCCTTGATCACATGTATAGACTAGATATTGAATATATTAATCTGCTTGTACTTCGATTGGTTTGTACTGTTATGATTGGACGGTGCAAGAGCATCAAAGTGGAGCGAAGAACAACAGAGAATAAGGAGAGCGTTCATAAGGTATGTTTGTTATCCATTTATCTTAGTTCATTCAAAGGTCCAGATCTAGGGAAAGAGTAGTATTCTTTCACGTTTTGTTCTAGATCCAGGTGGATCTAGGGAGATTGGTCTGTGTCCGCACTCACGAATTTATCCACTAACAAGGCTCAAGACCCTTCATCATAGGAATGCCGAATTGCTGAAAAGCTTAAATGCGAAACACGGTTAGGCTCAGAAAGAGGTCACAGCCCTTTGTCACATCGACAGAAGATGGGGGAAGGATTTAATCTCCTTTTCGAAGTTACGGGGGTCGGGAAATGGAGAGTACCAAAATTCCTCCACCACAGGGATCCCGAAATGCTGAAGTGAGAAATGGAAAAATAAACACAAGATTCTGTGAATTCAATCCAACGGTGCAGGTGAAGTTGAATAAGATCGCAGGGCTACTGTTGCGCTTCTTAGTGTAACAGCTAGAAACAAATGATGGTCTCTGGCAGAGGACTCGAAGAGGCCTCGGTGTTATCGCCAGAGGAGATGAAGAGTCTCAAGGAATCTTCCAGTGGAATGAGGACTATTGATACAGGCGATTGACAGATGGAAGTGGAATGAAGTCTGTAGCTGAAAATAGAAAGGATAAGCTCGTCTAAGATAGAGAAGACAATAGTCTCAACTGCCAGAGAAGCTGAAAAATATAAACAGAACACCCAGTGATGATGAATGCGTGAGTGAAACTGCCAGAGAAGCTGAGAAGTCATAATGATGACCAGACAGAGCACTCACTGTGAAGATATGCAAAAGCATTGCGCATAGCGCATGTAGAAGTGATAGAGACTATAAGAATGGAGAAAAAAGAAGAGATGGGTGTTGTTTTTGTTGGGTGTGATTGAGGTGTGAGGAAGGAGGAAGAGCGCAACAGTAGAAATGCACAGAAGAGGAATGGTGCATTGAAGGGACATGACGCAGAGAGCATAAAAGGTAGAAGAACAAAAAGTGTGAGGGGTGTGTAGAAGACACTGATGTAGACAGAGTAGAGTAGTGTAACAAAACAATGACAAGGATGGTAAGCCATTGAAGAACTTTATCTCACTATAATAAGTGTTAGTAACAAAGAATTTATATTTCAGGGTGGTTGGGAGGTGCTAGGGAGGTCTGGTGTCCTCAAAGGTTCAAGTGGGTGCTTGAACACAGGAAGTTGATGCTTCCTTCTAGTTGGTGCTAGAGAAACCAGGGAGTTGGTGCTTCCTTCTAGTTGGTTCTAGAGAAACCAGGGAGTTGGTGCTTCCTTCTAGTTGGTGCTAGAGAAAACAAAGATTTGGTGCTCTCAGCAAGTTGCAGCTTGCAAAAACAGAGGTTGTAGCCTCACAATGAGTAGGTGCTCATATGTAAGATAATGTAAAGAATGTAAATATTACTTATCATATAAAGAAGAAGAGGTTTTTACCCTGTATGGGTTTCCTCAAAAAAATCTGTCTCTGTGTATCTCATATGTTTGAATGATGCTAAATATGCTATTGCTTATTGCCCTGCATCATTGTGATTGTCATTGAGTGCTTTGTAAAGAATTAAAAATAAGTATAATTGTTCAATCTCGGTAGACAAATGATTCACCCCCCCCCCCCTCTCAGTTGTTCAACAATTGGTATCAGAGCCGGCCCCTTTTGTTTAAGGATTGATCCTAGAGCTTAAACATGTCAAACCATGAAGGAAATTCAAACAATAAGGCCCCTCTATTCAATGGAACAAACTTTTCCTTCTAGAAAGTTAGAATGAGAACCTACATAATGGCTTTAGGTGCAGATGTCTGGGATGTGGTAGACACTAGTTATGTAAAGCAAGTTGTACTAGCTAATAAGGATGACAAGCTAGAATTTAGCTTCAACACTAAGGCTATGAATGCTATCTTGAGTGGGCTTGTAGAAGCAGAATTCGTAAAAGCTATGCACCTAGGAACTTCCAAAGAAATGTGGGATAAAATCATTAGCAGTTATTAAGGTAATGAAAAGGTAAAGAATGCCAAGCTTCAAACCTATAGAATATAGTTTGAACAGCTGAAGATGAAGGAAGATGAAAATGTTGGAAAACACTTTCTGAGAGTAGAAGAAATGGTAAATGCAATGAAGGCACTTGGAGAAACAATTGAGGAACCTTCTTTAGTTCATAAAATCTTGAGATCTCTCCCAGATAGGTTCAACCTGCAGGTCTTTGCTATAGAATAACTTAATGATTTAAAAACCTTGGAGTTTGATCAAATTCTAGGAACATTGAATGCATATGAAATGAGAATAGTTAAAGATAAACCCACCTCCAGAGAAGCATCATTTAAAGAATACAAGAATGAGGATTTTGAGCCCGATGAAATTGAAGCAAAATTTGTGAAGAGACTGAAGAAGGGATCAGAAAAATACAAAGGTAAACTTCCTTTCAAATGTTTCAACTGTGGTAGGATAGGTCATTTTGCAAATAAATGTCCCCACAAAGGAAAGGATTAGACATGTGATGATGAGGAGAAGTACAAACACATAAATTTATTTAAAGAGAATAACTTTAAGAAGAAAAGTCTGTGCGTAAACAATGATGATGATACTTCAGATGATGAAGACAATGACTCCTCTATTGAAGATAAACTAAATGACTTCATACTTATGGTCAAACAATATTATGATAATAACAACACAGGGAGTGATGTTGATGAAGAAGAAGTTGTGGTTGACATGGAAGGAGAACTGATCAGTGCACTGGAAGAGATTGACAGACTAAGAATTAAGAACAGAAAGAAAAGACAATTGCTGATACAGTTAGAGAAAGACAGTAAAGGACCTGATGAAGACCTTGTCTTATTAAAAGTGGAAGTAGAGGAGGCAAAGAAAATCAAAGAGATTCTGAAACAACAACTATCATAAAAAAAGGCAAGATGTAAAGTATTAGAACAAGAAGTAGTGAAAATGAGGAAAGAAATGGAGAAGTTTCAAGCCTTGTATAACCAGAATTTGTCAAGCATCAAAGCCTCAAAAGGATTGGCCACCATTCTAAATCAGCAAAGGAATCCAAAGATGAAAACTGGTTTTGGTTATGAAGAAGGATCAAGTAGTGGTAAGCCAAGAAACGAAGAACCCATCAAGTTTGTAAACTATACAACCAATAACCACAACAAACCTGTAGAAACAAAGGAAGACAATAAGCTGCCTAGGATGAGTAAATTAGAAGGTGCCAGGACTGAATCTGTAGAACAAAGAAATAATACACTCCCTGCTGAAAGACGTCATCAACATGGAAGAAATCAATTTTCTCATAGAAGACCACCACTTTCCAGGTACAAAGAATTTTTCTATGGTTATTGTTTCTACTGTTCTAATTTTGGTCACAAAGATGTAAATTGTTCCTTCAGACTTAGACATGAGAAATTAAGATTTCGAAGGGATAAATAATTCCCACAACAAATAATGATACAACCAAGTAACAAACCTTCACAGACTGCAAATTGCCAAATTAAGTCTAGGGACATGCAACTAAGGAGGCCAATAAATAATCAACAGTCAATGAGTAGACAATGTTGTAAGAATAAGTTTGACCTATTGAATAATGAGATTGAATGTTACACCTGTCATAACTATGGACATAAATCTATTGACTATCGGTTAAGGAACTATGAACCAGATTCGAAATCCCCTGCTGAAAATGTCAAGTTTTGAAAGAAGAAGGAAAGTGACAAGTGTGGATTAGTATTGTCCGCTCAAAGAAAAACGAACCCTTGGTATATAGACAATGGATGCTCCAAACACATGATAGGAGACAAAGGCAAGTTTTTGTCTCTAAGTGAAATCAAATCAATAAACGTAACCTTTGGAAATGATGCTCCAGGGAAAATAAAAGGTAAAGGGATGGTGAGCTTAAGTAATGGAAAAGGAAAAGCCCAAGATGTTCTACTTGTAGATGGGCTGAAACATAATCTACTTAGTGTAAGTCAAATGTGTGATAGAGGATGTGAAGTGGTGTTCACATCCAAGGAATACATGATAAAATCTGTAACCTCAAGACAAGTGGTGGCCAAAGGCATAAGGACAGAAAATAATGTATATGTGCTGAAAGAAAATAGAGAAGAATGTCATTTAAGTAGACATGATGAAAGATGGTTATGGCATAGGAGACTTGGACATCTAAAATTTGACCACTTAATAAAACTCAAAAAACTCGAGGCAGTAAAGGATCTTCCAAGAATATCAAAGCCCCAAGATTCAATGTGTAAACCCTGTCAAGTAGGGAAGAAAAACAAGACACAGTTTAAGTCCAAGAGATTTACTTCAATAGATAAACCACTCCAACTAGTTCATATGGATTTATGTGGACCATCAAGACAGGAAGGTATAGGGAAAGAAAACTACTTCATGTTGATTATAGATGATTACTCCATACTTACTTGGGTTTCCTTTCTCAAGGAAAAGGCTGAAGAATTTGAGAAGTTTAAAATATTTAAGGCTTTAATTGAGACTCAAACAGGGAAGAGGTTAAAGGAAGTAAGATAAAACCATGGAGGAGATTTTATGTCAAGATACTTCAAGGAATTCTGCGATGAGCATGGGATCAAGAGAGAATACACAATCCCAATAACTCCACAACAAAATGGAGTAGTTGAGAGGCAAAATAGAACAGTGCAGGAAATGGCCAGATCAATGATGAATGAGAAGAAGATTGGTCAAACCTACTGGGTAGAAGCAATACACACATCATTCCATGTTCTTAACAAATCCCACCTTAGACCTCAAAGTGACAAGACACCTTATGAATTGTGTTTTGGGATACCTGCTTCAATTAAACACTTCAAAGTCTCTGGGAGTAAATGCTACATAAATAATAATGATGAGAACCTTGGTAAATATGATGAAAGGGATGATGAAGGTATCTTCTTGGGGTATGCTACAAACAATAAAGGATACAGATTCTATAATAATAGGCTGCATAAAATGGTTGACTATATTGATGTAAAAGTTGATGAAGGAATCCCAGCAAGAAAGATGTACAGTAATGAGTCTTCTACAGAAGACACACCTAAAGCTGAAGATGAACAGGTCCAAGAATCAGAAAATGAAGACTCTAAATCGGATGAAGACTCAGACACTCAGACAGACTCAAATCAACAGTTAACTTCAAATTCCTCCTCCAGAATCATTCAAAAGAATCATCCTGCAAGTCAGATAATTGGAGAAAAAGACAAAGGTGTACAAACCAGGAGAAAGATAATCAAAACCACTGAACAATCTCATATAGCTTTCATATCCATGCTGGAACCCAATAATTTCAATGAAGCCAGCAAAGATGACAACTGGGTTAAAGCAATGAATGATGAACTTGATCAGATTGAGAAAAAAAATACGTGGGAGATGGTTCATAGACCTGAAGATAAAAACGTCATTGGCTCCATATGGATCTTTAAAAATAAGTTGAATGAGCAAGGACAAGTTGTTAGGAACAAAGCAAGGTTAGTTTTTAAAGGATATGCTCAGGATAGAAGGAATGGATTATGATGAAACATTTGCCCCCACAACAAGATTAGAAGCTATTAGAATGTTTCTTGCTTATGCTTGTCATAAAAGGTTTAAAGTCTATCAAATGGATGTCAAGTCATCTTTTCTAAATGGAGATTTAAGTGAAGAAGTCTATATGGAACAACCAGAGGGTTTCAAACTGTCTGATAACCCTGACTTAGTATGCAATCTGAAGAAAGCCTTACATGGGTTAGAAAAATCCCCTCGAGCCTGGTATCACAGAATGGATACGTATCTCAAAGACGAAGGGTTCAAGAGAGGAACAACTGACAACAATCTGTATATTAAAACAGAGGATAATAATTTTCTCATCATGTTGGTCTATGTATATGACATCATCTTCGGATGTAATGAGGATCCATTGGTACAATGGTTTGCCTTTTCCATGGAATCTGATTTTGAAATGTCCATGATAGGAGAACTGTCATTTTTTCTTGGGCTGCAAATTACTCAAAGGTCTGAAGGGATGTTCATTTCTCAAGAAAAATATCTAAGAGAAATGTTGAAAACATTTCAAATGGAAGACTCCAAACTTGTGGGTACACCTATGGTTACTGGATGCAAATTAAGAAAGGATGATGACTCACCTGATATTGATCAAAGTTCATATATATCAATGATAGGCAACCTGTTGTACATCACAACAACTTGCCCAAACATAATGCATGCTATAGGAATGGTAGGAATATTTTAGTCTACACCTAAACAAAGTCATTTGCAAGTTGTCAAAAGAATATTCAGGTATTTGAAAGAAACAATGACTTATTGTCTGTGGTATCCCAGAAATCAGAATTTTTAGTTAACTGCTTATTCAGATGCAGATTGGGAAAACTGTGTTGATGAGGGAAAAAGCACTAGTGGAGGAGCATTCTTCCTGGGTGACTCATTAGTAGCATGGCTTAGTAAAAAGAAAGGTTCCATTTCTTTATCAACCATAGAGGCAGAGTACATTGCTGCTGCTACCTGTTGCACTAAGGTATTATGGATAATTCAGACACTTGTAGACTTGGAGGTAAAATATGTTGCACCGAGCCCAATTCATTGTGATAACACTAGTGCCATCAGTGTGTCTAAGAATCCTGTATTCCACTCCAAGACCAAGCATATTCCCACAAAATACCATTTTCTAAGAGAGTGGGTCACTAATCAGGTTGTTCAGGTCCAATATATTCCAAACACAGAACAAATTGCAGACATCTTTACTAAACATCTAGCTAAGACACCTTTTGAATATCTTCGACAGAAGCTGGGTGTCATTTCGTCTCACACCTAAAAGAGTCCATCTTGTTAGGGGAAGTTTTGTATTGTTTGAATATCTAATGCCTCCTAAAATTACTGCAACAGCTTAGGGGGAGCATGTTTTCTTTGACATTGATGTCAAAGGGGGAGAAAAGGAGTGGTCCGGAAAGGAGTGTCCAGGCCAGATGCTATGGTTGGAGGTCCAAATGGATTAGCAAAGAAGGAGTGGTCTGAGCTAGATGCTACAGTTGGAGGTCCAAACGGATTAGCGAAGACACTTAGGGTTGCCATCAATGACAAAGGGGGATATTGTTGGCATGTTTTATAGGCAGAGTATTCTTGTCATTTATGGAAATATCAGAGTGTGCATCGATGGAAAAACAGGAACAAAGTAAGCTTAAGAGAGATGGCGTACTCAGGATCTCAGGAGGATCAAAGGTCGAGGCCTTTGACACTTTGAAATTATTCTAAGTAAGGAGGATGCATGAGCGTGAGCGGAGAAGCAATAGTGATCGTCGGATCTAGGAGAACCTACACATTCGTTAAAGTGCTAGGAGAAGCAGGCCTTCAAAATCCTGAAATAGGCAAGATCAGAAGTGTTGGTCCGACTTCACTTCGGAGTTTCGGATACCAAGAAATTGAGTGGTGAGACCCTTCAACACAAGAGTTCCGGAATCCCAAAATCTAGAATCCTGAAATACTGAAATAGGCACTTAAACGAAGAGTTTCAGGTACCAAGAGTTGGAAGAGTCAAGACTCTTCATCATCATGAAACCCGGAGTCACGAAAAAATGAAATGAGAAATCGCGAAGTGACAAAGACTCGCTACCGGGATTTCAAATATCGGGAGATGGAGAGGTCAATAAATCTCAACATCAGGAGTTCCAAAGTGCCGAAATGAGAAATCCTAAAAACCCAAAATAGGCGTGTCACTCAAAGTAATGGATACCAGGATTTCAAATACCGGGAGATGGAGAAGTTAGAGAATCTCAACATCAGGAGTCCCGAAGTGCCGAAAAGAAAAACACCGAAATTCCAGAAGCAAGCACATCATATTGGGATTTTGGTTACCGGGAGATGGAGAAGTCATATACTCTTATCATAAGGAGTCTCGAAGTGTCGAAATACGAAATCCTGAAACATACACGTCAACAAACCACATCAGCTAAGGACACGTGGCACAATCAGGCAATGAAAAGTGTCAAGATGATTCAACATTTCAGGCACATTTAAGTCACAAATTAGAGTGACATGTGGTAGCTATTCGACACATGTCAATCCACGTGTGACGGCAGTAGGTCCACATCACATCGAAACTTTCTATTTTGGGGTTCTACATAGCAAGCAAAAAATCCACCATCATGATGTCCCAAACTCTGAAATGCCGAAAGGGACCATTGTGAGTCTCGAAAAATCGAAGGGAAAACACCAAAATCCCGTCAACCATCCATCTCAGTGGGTTATGTGAACCATCTTATCACTTCAAAGATTTTGTGATCATGATTTTTGTAATGTTGGAGTCATGATGACTCGAAAGGGAAAAACGCCGAAATCGTGAAATGCGAAACCACGATCTAATATGAATCATTGATCAAAGGGATATTGTAGACCATTGATCTGACTCCCTTTTAGATTTTTAGTTACTGGGAGATGGAGGGGTCAAGACTCAAGACCCTTCATCATAGGAATGCTGAATTGCCGAAAAGCCGAAATGCGAAACATAGTTAGGCTCAGCAAGAGGTCAGAGAGCTTGGTCACATCGACAGAAGCTGGGGGAAGGAGTTAAGCTCCTTTTTGGAGTTTCAAGGGTTTGAAAATGGAGAGTACTAAATTCCTCCACCACGGGGATCCTGAAATGCTGAAGTGCGAAATGGCGAAATAAACGCAAGATTCTATGAATTCAATCCAACGGTGCAGGTAAAGTTGAATAATATCGCAAGGCTACTGTTGCGCTTCTTAGTGTAGTAGCTAGAAACAAATGATGGTCTCTACCAGAGGACTTGAAGAGGCCTCAGTGTGATTGCTAGAGAAGATGAAGAGTCTCAAGGCATCTTCAAGTGAAATGAGGACTATTGATACAGGTGATTGACAAATGGAAGTGGAATGAAGTCTGTAGCTGAAAATAGAAAGGATAAGCTCATCTAAGACAGAGAAGACGATGAGTCTCAACTACCAGAGAAGCTGAGAAATCTAGACAAAACACCCAGTGATGATGAATTCCTGAGTGAAACCACCAAATAAGCTGAGAAGTCGTAATGATGATCAGACAGAGCACTCACTATGAAGATATGCAGAAGCATTGCGCATAACGCATGTATAAATGACAGAGACTATAAGAATGGAGAAAAAAGAAGAGATGGGTGTTGTTGTTGTTGGGTGTGATTTAGGTGTGAGGAAGGAGGCAGAGCGCAGCAACAGAAATGCATAGAAGAGGAATGTTGCATTGAAGGGACATGGCGTAGAGAGTATGAAAGGAAGAAGAAAAGAAAGTGCAAGGGGTGTGCAGAAGACACTGATGCAGACAGAGAATAGTAGTGTAACAGGACAACGACAAGGCTGGTAAGCCATTGAAGAACTTTATCTCGCTGTAATAAGTGTTAGTAATAAAGAATTTATATTTCAGGGTGGTTGGGAGGTGTTAGGGATGACTGGTGTCCTCAGAGGTTCAAGTGGGTGCTTGAACACAGGGAGTTGATGCTTCCTTCTAGTTGGTGCTAGAGAAACCAGGGAGTTGGTGCTTCCTTCTAGTTGGTGCTAGAGAAAACAAAGAGTTGGTGCTCCCAACAAGTTGTAGCTTGAAAAAACAGAGGTTGTAGCCTCACAATGAGTAGGTGCTCATATGTATGATAATGTAAAGAATGTAATTATTACTTATCATATAAAGAAGAAGAGGTTTTTACCTTGTATGGGTTTCCTTAAGAAAATCTGTCTCTGTGTATCTCATATGTGTGACTGATGTTGAATATGATATTGCTTATTGCCCTGCATCATTGTGATTGTCATTGAGTGCTTTGTAAATAATTAAAAATAAGTATAATTGTTCAAGCTTGGTAAACAACTGATTCACCCCCCGCTCCCCTCTCAGTTGTTCAATAGGAATGGCCCAGGGTGAGGAATGGTCCAGACTCAGACATTCCTTAGGGTTTATACATTCTGTCCAGGGTGCACTTTGATTAGTGTAGGAAGAATTTCCCAGGGTGAGGAATGGTCCATGCTAAGAAATTAGAAACAATCCTCCTTTCTTGTTTGAGAAGAATAAGGAAGATTGCCCATTGCTAATGAGGGCAAATATTCTTTCAAATCTCACAAACATGAGTGAAATATTGTCCTAGATGATTCAGTTTATTTTTAACAATATTTTCTGTGCAAGATGGCATCAGATGATTGTTATGGAGACTACCTATCTCCAGACATTAGAGATATAGACTACTGTGGTGGATATGTTCCACTATTCGTGAGGCAGATATTCTTTCAAAGCTCACAGATCTGAGTGAAAGATTGGCTCAAATAATTCAGTATATATCATAACATTGTTTCTATGCAGGTTGCTATCAGATGTTTGTTATAAAGACTATATGACAGTAGATGAAGACTATTGTGGTGGATATGTTCCACTTTTCGCAACTACATGTTGTTGATCAAGTACTTGTGTGTTACTTGGTGTGGTAGTGAACCACTGGATTGTAGTTATGTACTACTATGGATAGACACAGTTGTGTTCTATTTTTGTTCTAACTACCTTGAAGACTATCCACAGTTTATTGGAAATAATCACCATCCAGACGAATGATGAACAGAGACTTTCCAAACGGAAATTGTTTCAGAGCAGTTACTCCTCTAGATTATAAGAGTGGATCTTGTATCACTCTATGGTTAGAGTGACTTATCCAACATCATGTCTAATTACTCAAATGAAGTATGGTTTCGATTGATGATGCAACTGATGGTGATGGTCATGATCTAGTCATGAAATAGTCTAGATGACTATATTGATGCTACCGGGTAAATGGTATGTTTTGTGCTCAATTCCATTACCTGTAATACCTCCCTAGCTAGGAGGGAGTGTTAATATTATGGTATATGAGGGAGGTATTTACCTCCATGTGTGAACCTGACGAGAACATAAGACTCTGGAAAGCAAGAGAAAACCCTAATGGGTTGGCTAATAACCCTAGAAGTCTTGTTGGCTCAAGAAGATAATTTATATTAGGTTATTAGCCTCCAAGAGAAGAAGTTGGCCAGAAATAATATTAATATACTAAACAAACACATATCCAAAAGGATAATTCAACCCCAACAAATTTGGCAGAACCAATATAAATACAGGGCGCCAGTTCTCATTTGACAACATCTCAAAATTGCAGTTCCCAGTTTGGTGCGCATGTGTGAAGGAGAGCTGTAGGTGCAACTACAACAACAACAAGTTTTCAGTATTGGATTGACTATATATTAGCTAGGGTTTGGACTATCTGATTAGCTCTTTGTGATGCGCTATCCTTGGGGAAAGGTTCACTACCCTTTGTTTGGCTATTTGGCCTAGGGTTTGCTTCCAGAGGAATTCTCAGTCAAGGTTAAGGTGCTCGGAGGGTGGCTTCAGCCTATGGTTGGGTGATGAGGGTATCGTCAATGGTAAAAAAGGAACACTATCTTCTATATTCCAACATCAAGGGGGTTGTAAATTGTTGTTGTATAGGAGGTGGGAGTAAAACTTGCATATGTGGTGAGTTAAATCTAGGTAGTAATTGGGAAATGTTTGCAGGATACTGCAGATATGTAGGGTAAGAGGGATTCCCATACATAGTCCCCCTCCAACATTTTTTCCAAGGTTGAGTTTGAGGTTGTCGAGGTTTCCATTGTGGATAGATCATTGGGGGAGGACCCCATTGTTGTTGTTGATACTGTGCATTAGGGTCATAAAATGCATTGGGGTTTTTTGCTCTCCAAGGTCTTCTGGAAGGGTATGATTGTTCTTGTGAGACTCCTCCTCCCCTATACATGGCTTATAGTTCAAGAAACGTTGGACACTCGGATGTGGGGTGATCTAGTGTACACAGGCCACAAATTTCTATGACATTTAATGGACATTCTTTCTCACCATGCTTCTTTCAGCATCTAGGACAGATGATTGCTAAAACAATCTATTATTCTTGTTTCTTTTTTAGTTTTAGGGTATCTAACTGGTTACTAATTGTGCTCAAGATGTCTGTTTTAAAGTTCTCTAATAATTTCCTAATTGAATTCTGGTGACAGTTCCTGATCTTTGTCTTGTATTTCTGCTAAAATAATCTCTTGGTGCTTTGCCTATTTTAGCTTGTCCTCTTGAGTATCTTCTACAGTAATCTGCAAACTTTGCAAAAGGATTTTGGTGCACATATCCTAAACTTAACAAATTTAAAACTTCTATACAGTCATCTCTAATACCCTTCAAAAATACGGTTCTTACTACAACTAGGTCTGTGGTGAATAATTTTGATTTATGGTAGTTGTATAAGAACCTTTCTAAGTAGTCTTCAGGAATTTCATCTTCTATTTGCTGCATTTTAAAAATGTCATTTATAGCATTATCCGTACAATACAATAGTCTTGGAATGTGTCTTTCATTTGATCCCAAGAGAGGATTGTATTTTCTCCTAAGCTCATGAACCATCTTAAGGCTGAATCCTTCATTGTAGCAGGAAAGAACTTAAGTTTTTGAGCATCGTCTGAGTAGTTATAGCTTCTACATAATATGTCAAACTCGAATAAGAATAAGTATGGATATTCAGTTGACATACCTCTAAAAGTGGTTAATGATGATAGCATGATGTTTTTCATGTTGATGTTTCTAGAAATATCCAATATTGGAAACCCAAAGGTCTCAGTGTCAGTGGTTGCATTTCCTTCTTCTTCTTCCATTCCACTGATAGATGGTTCAGAAACTGGATTTTGTGTGTCTCCTGAATGTTTAGCAGATTCACGTTCTGCCCACCCCAATGTTGATTCTTCTATTTTAGGTTCTTCTTATGGAGCCTTGCTGGCTCCCCTTGAACTTTCTCCTGGTGGAATTTTTCCTGCACCAGTGTTAGTTGGATTAGTGGGGGGGGGGGGTTATTTTTGAATCTTTAGAGCTTACAAATATACCCTTATTATCTCTATATCTATGCATAAAATGGAAATTTGATTCTTAACTGAATTGAAATCCTAATTCTATCTAGAAGGTAAGAAGGCAACCTAACTTCGGAGAACACCACTCTAGTGGCCACATGACTCTTCACCCACGTCTTAAACATTTTATCCTCCTCCCTCAAGAAGCCTTTAAAATCATTCAAAAACTATGCAAACAATCTAAGCTAAAAGTCACTTCCTACCATTTGCAACTCCCCGACAACGACGCCAAAATGTTGATGCTACTTATATGTGTAATATAATGCACTCATTAATTATCAATCCAAGATTCGTAATCAACAGAGTCACAAGACACCGGTAAGGAAGGTAATTCTAATGTCATGAGTATAGAATTATTCTAGATTATGCATGTTGGAAACAAAACAAACTAGCAAATCAAAACACACGTTGGTTGTCTTTCATAGAGAGGCTATCTACTCCATTATGGCACACGAAAATATGAGATGGAGTTATTTTGACATATCAACTCTGCTATCTGACCTAGAAAGATAACTATGCAATCACACTTCTGAAAGGGAAATCACACATCAATCATCACTCATCAATCATCGAGACATAGTATGGGTATTTCAATAGTCAATATACTGAGTATGTTGTGGTTCATAATGTGTTGTTGTAAACTTCACTAGTTCTCTATCAATTATGTCTGACTACTGCTGCCAACATTCATGTCCATGAAACAAAATCAAATTCATAAAAACAGAAAGAGAGCATATGCAAAACATAGTAAGTAAAGATCTCTAAACAATCGAAACCTAAACTGAACTATACTACTATCCTCTGAAAGAGTCAAAGCTTCAGCTAGTCTAACATCTATACTATTGAAATCAACTACTAACACTAATCTATAAGGATGCTGACCTTTGTTGGGAGGGGGCCCTTGTCACTTCAATAGGTCAGCGACTTGAGTCTACAGTGAGATTTCTTTCAATCCATGCATTCCTCTTACTCAAATTTCAAAACATAGAATTAAACTATGCTAACAACTCAACTCACATTCATTCATAAATGATCAAGACCTAGAAATAAATGACATCCTTCTATTAAAATTCAACTCAAAATATGTTCTGCAATATGTAACACTGCTTCACATATTGTGTTATGCTAACTCTCTACTACCTCCACCATCCTTTTCATGACTATTTAAATAGTCTTAGTCGTGAAACACAAGGAGGTGAAATCTTTAACAAAACAATCAATTGTCAAATTTATATATTCAATTACATATTTTAATCTTCATCCTCATCACACAAAGTGTATGAGGATGAAGCAATAAACAAGCAAGCTTATCATAACCTTGCTAGAGCTTTAATGATTCAAAAAACATCCAACAATTATCTTTGGTACGATCTGGAGCTAAACTTGGTATATTTTGCTTCCTATATTAGTACCAGATCGTGACAGGTGAGATTCGGTAAATGGTACCGGATGAGAACAATGCACAAGTGGTTGGTACCAGATCGTGAAAGTGAATAGTTCGGTACTGGAAATGAATGGAAGGTGCGCTTGGTACCGAATTCAGACAATGGAAATATGGCGCATAGGTACCAGATGGCTAAGCTGGTACAGAAAGGCTGGACTCATCTAGAGGTCAAAGGTTACACATGGAAAATTAAAACATTAGTACATGAAACATTTAGTCTCCTATCTCAATAAATGACAAAAATGCATGAATTAATTATACTTTACCTTATGACCCCATGAATGGCTAATTGTAGTGTTCTTTTTCATTTCTCCAAGCTTAGGTAAGCCAAAAAGGTATGGATGAGGAGTATAATAGGGTAGTGGGGATGTCAATTTAGAGGCTCAATAGTACCCTAGGATTGAATGATTCATAGGATCATCACAACATAGTTGTAATCATATTTAACATGGAAACCTCATGTGGGGGATTAGGGTGAGGTAAGGGAAAAAATCACATGAGTGAGGAATCCTTGAGGATACCTACCCCAAAACTATTGTACTTAAGATCAGACTATCCTAGGAAAAGTATATTATTCATTGGATAATTATGGAGATCTGGAGTGAAATAATAAAGTTGGTCAAAAGTCACAGTTTTCCCTTAACGGGTAAATTGTAAAATGAAAAAAACTAAATAAGTGACGATAGTCATCACATATAACCAACTGTGACCAAGCCATAAATTATAATCCAGGGCTACGTCAACCACTTCAATGTCAATAGAAATGAATTTTCCCTTTAATTCCATAGAAAAATATTTCAAGAGTTAATAAGGTTGGAAACCAAATCCATCAAATGTATTAAGGGTGGTAGGAGACTGGTTAAGTTCAAGAGAACCAATGGCCCTCGAGGAGGAAAAAGACACAACACATGTAGAATCTCCTTCATCCAAAACAATGTGATGAATGTTCTTCCCACCAACCATAGCTTGAATTTGGAATGTTAGGTGGTGGGAGAGCTTCGATTTAATATAGTCCATATTAAACATAATCATATTTGATGCCTCTATATCCAAAACTCCAATGAATGATAACATGGTTCTACGTTGACTTGGAAATTTTTGTAGAACTTCTAGGGTCGACATAACACAAGGTTCTTGCACCATCTCTTCGAAAATGTTGTAGTGTTGAGAACCATGAGAAATTGGATTGAAAATTGACTTTCAAATTGTTCCTTTGGGAGGGAACAACATTGAATTAGCAACATGCCTCTAGATCTGAAGAGAGTTGGAGGATGTAGGAGGAGTATAAGTGGAGGGCTTGTCGGTATCACCTACATTGGCATGATTATATGGAGGATTTTCATAAGTCTTAGCTCTGGTTGTTAAACTAAATTTTCCATTGCACACAACGACTTGCATGCTTGAGGAAGCATCCTCATGGTGAGGATGACCTGCATTGCCCCCTTGCAGAGGGGCACAATTGTACACAACCATTTGTTGTTGCTGAATCAGAAAAGGGTTAGTTAACACTGCAGATTGGGAGGTACCTTTCATAAATTTAGCAACTTCCTCATGATGAGGGAAATATTTCTTGTAGTGGTCCTCTAAAAAAATCATGCACGGGAACTTATATTTCCTTTTCAGTTGGTTATCTACAGTTTTTGTACTCTCCCATTGGTTAGAATAATTCTTGGATTTACTCTTTTTTTTCTTCTCACCTCGAGGTTGCTAATATGAAGTGGAATGGAACACATTCACCTCAAAGGTTTGTGTAGGAGAGGGAGCAATTTTGGTTTTCGTCACAAAACCCACAAGGCCATTGACATGGGATTCTAGAGAAGGTCTTGATGGATCATTCGACGAGTGAGGAACATGAGGGATTAGATCGTAAAGCATGTTAGACAGGGAATATACCAAGTCCAAATATTTATCACGACTAATTGCTTACTCCTCAATGACAACAAATCCTATGGCGACATCTTTAGCGATGGGTGGAAAAAGTGACTTGGTAAACCAATATTTGAGGAATTGATCCAGAATGGTAGCTTTAATTAACCATCGCCTCCTCCTCCACTCATGAATATGATTAGAAATGTGAGTGGAAGTGGATTGCATAAGAAAAGTCAAAATCTATGTACCGGTTTCATATCAAATCAACACCTCGAAATGTGTCCACAAATCCATATCTAAAGTATTGAAGTCACCAAAGGAGTGTCATGGTAGTTCAATATACCATTTGGCTTCTGCGCCTGTAAGGATTCTTTGTAAAATTCATAAATGAATGGAATCATCCATCGAGTAGTTTGAAGAACAATAGAAATGGAAGGTTATTACATGGTTTTAAGGTCTTCTCTAGTTCTCCCATCGAATTTTGGGATATCATATGGTAGTTTGGCAAGGATTGGAGGAAAAAATGAGGCAAGTAGTATGGGATCATTGGTCAAACGCGACAAATCAAGAAGATCTAATGTATCTAAGAATGGAAGATGTAATTTATCCTGTGGATACTGGTAGTAACCATGCGAGATAGGAACAATAGCAGAACCATATATAGGTTGTGATGGGATAGAAAAACCAGATGGTCCTCCCATGTATTGTGGCTGACCCCCCATGTATTGTGGTTGACCTGAGGGTCCCCCCATGTACTTAGGTTGACCTGACGGTCCCCCCATGTATGGAGGTTGGCCCAATGGACCTCCCATATATTGTGTTTGAGGGGGATGTTGTGTTAGAATCATGGGGTTCATAGATTGATTAGGAAAATTTCCTTGCTGAGGAATGACCATTGGATTAGGTTGACCCCATAAAGGATTTGCAACTCCTATATATGGTTATCTAGGATACAAGAAAATGGTAATAAGAATGGAATAACTAGAAGGAGTTACTTTCGCCTTGGTTTTTTGTTGTGGCCCCCATATAGGATTTTTCCTCATAGTTGAGGGTTTCCCCCCAGCTGAAGATTGAACTCCAATGAAGGGTATAGGAGAACTCACCATTTGTGAAGTTGGAGATGTGGGTTGAGTAGCTTGTGTAAATTTGTTTGTTTGAATGAATTGACTGTTGGCCATATGACCAATGGGATGACCAAGTAAAGCACTAGGTGTCTTCATATGTTGTATTAATGAAGAAAAATTACCCGTTCATGTGAAGAGGTAGATGTACTCACAAGTGTTTGTGTCGGAGTAACCCAGGTCAGGAGTGTTCCTAGTACACAATAAGCACTAGCAATATAAGATTTAACTATAGGAGCTATGGATAGAGGAGGTAAAGCTACCAATCCCTATAAAAAACCAAATGTCGGTGGGTTCATGCCAAAATATTGGCCAGTGGCTGAGCTGGCTGGTAAATATTAAGAAGAATAAGCATAAATAAATATTGTGGATGGTTTTTCAGTGAGTAATGGACCAAGTGGATCAGTTAAAGGGGTATTTGTGTAATATACAAGGCCTTCCATGAAGGTTGTGACCCATTCTTCTATGTGTTGGCCACTTCCAGGAGCTACACTCCCAGTTTTAGAATTTTGTTCTTAGACCATTCCTTCATAAGAAGGGTCATGTTGAGGTTCCTGAACTTCAAGATCCAAACCTTGCATTCTGAAATATCTTCAAAGACCTTGATCGACCACGGTGAAAGTAAAATGACATTCCTTAAGTCCAATTACGAACTTCAAAAGTACACACCCCTAAAAAGAATCTACAGGAAATCAACTAATAAATAATAGAAGGATCTTCCAAAGATAAGATATCAAGCCATAAATGAAGATATGTGAAGCAATTACCCTGATCTCCACACAAAATCCCTTCTCTATGCAAGTAACCCTCACTTCGTGGGGTCACCCTCTGAGGGTACTAAAAGTGTGATGAAAATTATTCCCCAGGTATCGTGGGAATTCGTCCACAGTAAACTTTACAGATACCAGTAAACTTTACAGATACCTAGGATAGACCACTATGTTTACCAACTCACAGTTGGCCTTTGGGGTGTATATTCGAAAGTTGGGACCAAACGTATGGGTAGGATATCAAAGTCCAAAATTATTATATATAACTGAAGACAAGTGGACTAGTATGACTCCTAAGGACCCCGAATGGATTTAGTATTCATGAAGGATTGAGACAAAATGAAACCAGTAGTTTCTTAAGAAAAACCCCTAATATATGCTCTTTTTGCTTCAATTTGTCAAGATTTGGAGGGGTAATATTCACTTCTATTCCACACACGACCTTGTGTTTAACCCCTATGTTAGAGGGGGTTTCCAGATGTGCCTATACAATAGTTGTATTTGATCACTCTTTAGTGTTGTACAGTCTTGTTTAGTAATATTGGACAATTTACTCACTTTTCCTAGTCCAAAGATTCTAACCTTATGCTACTTTTGGTGTACTATAAACCAAAAAATGTCTACTTTATTTTATTATCACGCTGGTTGATTTTAATGGCTTTGTTACTCAACAATTTCCATGGAGATGAAACTAATTATGTGTGAGACTTGACTCCAATAGAATTAAAAAAGAATGAAATGCAATAATTTTTTTTGATGAATTCTATTTATGAGAAGGAGATGAGTCCTTTTCTTGTTAACAAGCACTCAATATCATGCAAATTTTCAAATGTTCAAGAATGATTCCAAACTATCAAAAAAATACTAAATCCTAAAAAAAATACAAGACTAGCTCTACCAAAGCAAAATTCCTAAGAATGTAAAAAATTTCCTTTGTTTGATTGTATATGCAATGAAATCTCTTCAAATGTGAAACTTTTATGCTTCCTATCTTTCAATGAGAATGAAATAAATCAATGTTTGAAACAAAGGAACAGGAAGAAAAAAGAAACCAAACAAAGTGCACTCAAAAGTTTGATAATAATTGAAAGAAATCAAGCGTGATATAACTTGTTCAATCAAGGACTCAAATTATGCAAAAGAGAAAGAAGAATATCACTCTTTGGAATCCTAAAAAATGAGTAGAAGAAATCAAATATTAAGTTTGGGTTGCAACAAACAGTAGAGTCTCACGCATTCAAAAGGCAAAAAAATTCTAAAGAAGGCAACAAAGAAACTCAATACAAAGAAACCTTTGCAATTCCAAGTTAACGAAAAAATTAAAAAATAATTAAGTTATCAGAAATCTAAAGACTGTTGGGATGAAGATCAATCTACTAGAAGGAAGACACCAAGGGATATTGTTAACCTAAGGTAATCATACAATTTCGTAACTTAAAAAATTTTCAAACTCAAGGGAGGTAAAAGAAGTGATAAATTTCAATATCTTAGATAAACAAAGTCAAAACCAAACATATAGGACTTTAGGAGAAAGCCTCCATTATGAGGATTGATAAAAACATGACAAAAATTATTGAAATCAAGCAAAAGAGGAGATCAACACTCCTATAAAAAGGGAGACAGGGCATTGAAAAAGGGTCATATCTCCTCATAACACTAGTAGGGATCATCGATAATGTTAATCAATGCTCTGTGAGCCATTGTGGGGGAGTGATGATGCCTGGAAGTGTTGGAAAAACACAAAATATTGCCCAGACTCAGAATAGATTAGTCCAATGACTCTATAAACTTCTCAATGAAGAAGAGGGAAGATGAATGATTCAAAATCAAGCATAAAAAAAGACTCAACAAGGACTAGATGAACCAAGGGAAGACTATTCAAAGTTCTTCCCTAGTGGAGTCACCATTTTCTCTTATGAGAAATTTCACCCTGTGGATAGGTTGAACTCCCCTTTGGACCAAGACCCATTCTTTTGTCCAAATACAGAAGCAAACAAATGGACACTAATGCCCCTTTAGACCTATCTTGACTAACATAAATGATAAGGAAGAAAATGTGGCGTACCTTTTTACGATGGTCGTCTTCGCTGCTCCAACTTTTGACCTTGATCTCCAAGCTCCTAGGTGAAAGACATGATCTGCAATGGACAACAAGGAATATCCTTCTTCTACTCTATGTGGTTATACAAAATAGATCTATCTAAGATGACTGAAACAACAATATACAAGCATACGTTTTAACACATGAACTTTAAGGGAATACACCAAGTTTATATTAATGGAAAGACAATAAAGAAATCACTTACAAATCACCTTTGACGTTGCAACAAATTCTCTAAGCTTTCCAGTCTAACCCTTGCATGAATGTCTTGAGATTAGAATGATGATGCTTCCATGTATTCCTCCTCCTTTCACCATAGAAATGCCCTCAATATATAGGATTGGAAGGTTTAACCACCACCAGATATTTTGGAAAATGGTTGAGGATTTTACTCCATAAGTTGGGATTTGTCTTCTTGAGGTTTCCTAGGATGAATCCAAGTAGGGTGACTCAAATTCTTGACCCGAAAAAACTTGAATCTCCTCAGATTTGTACCTTAGAAAAAATTGGGATAGTTACAACCTACTTTGACCACATCAATGCTCCCTTAGAAAAAATTGGGATAGTTACAACCTACTTTGACCACATCAATGCTCCCTTAGAATTGAAAATAGAGCATTGTAAATGATCCCTAAGAATGAGAATGAGAGTGTTGGTAAGGGTTAAATGCTCCCTACACATGGCCAAGGGAGCGTTGATCTTCAAAACCCCCCGAAAATGGTCAAATTCCCAAGTAAAAGGCATGTTTTCGAGTTTCAAATGACAGGTTTCTTCCTTCAAAATGGCTTACGGATTATGAAAAATGTTATTTCATGGTGTCAAGTGGTTGCAAAAATTAGTAAAGTTCATGGAACACTTAGTAATGTGCATACCAAACTTGACGAAGTGCATGCAACACTTAGTAAGGTGCATACGACACTTTACGGCACTTAGGTGTAAATAGGTGTGATGCTTAAGTGTGACATTTTGGTGTGTAACACTAAGTTATTCCCCATGAACCATGGATGGTAAAATGGGTAAATTTTCATACCTAATTATATATCCCACCCCTTAGGGGATCAAGAGAGTCAAACCCATGACCTCCCCATCTTTGGGTGAGAAATAATAGGTATCACATTTGGCTCATGACCACTTGATCTAACCCTCAGTGATATATGTAATCTTTGGGGAATATATTTATTATTTAGTCATAGTCAATCCTTTCCTAAAAACATGTATCAGTCCAGCTGAGTTTTAAATATCGATTGTTTTCCCCATCCACCATTGTTATAACTATGCACCTAATTTGGTAAAAGGATTGTAAGATGAAATTAAGTCATATGTGGGGGAATGAAAATATCTTCATTTGGGATATGGATGCTCGTTAGTAGTGTAAAAAGCTATATGATACTAGGGTGAATCCACCAAGGCTATCGATGCTCACAAGCAATGGAACAACATGAGAGGAAAGAGAAACAACCTGTCTATTTAAAATATTGAACACCATTTTGAAAAAATAAAACACTCTAATAGTGACAACTACCTCAAAAATTAGACTATTATTTAAATGAAATCAACTCCATATTTTCTATCTTCAAGGAAAACTGCTAGATGACTGAAGTTATATGATTGGGATACTTTGAGTTCATGTTGCAAAAGGAGGACTTAAATAATCAATTTTTTTTAATTCCAAGATATGATCTTTCTTACATTTATGGCTTTATATTAAAAGAAATGGTTTTATACATGGTAATTCATATATTCTTGGATTAACCTATACTATCCCCATTTATTTTTCCCTCAACAACCCCACTAAGTTTTAATAAAAAATTGGACCCCCCTCTTTCTTCTTCTTGATATTTATATTAATCTTATTTGTTCATTGCCTTGCAACCTATTTTTTTTTTTGTCAATTCTTTTGAAATGAATAAGTTAGATGAGCTTCCTGATTCACTCTCTTATTTATGGATCAAATTGATACTTTTGATTTGAGATAATGTTCCCTTTAATATGTATAACTTGATTACTTTTCAATCTTTGGGCCCCTTTCCTCATTCTTTTTTTCTTTAGTTTTATTTCTCCTTTTTTTTATTGATTTTGTTTTTCAATCCAAGCCTTTCTATTCAAACTCTTTCATTTCTCTCCCTTTTTTATTATTTGTTTCTCTATTCCAACTTTGCTTCTCTAGTTTTCAAGATAGTTCCAATTGAAAATCAAGCTCTCTTTTCATTTTATTTGAGTTATCCTTGCCTGATTTAAAAATCTTGCCGGAATTCAACAATGATCCCCTTCTATTCTTTGTTTGAATAACAATTTATTCTCAGATTTAAATTCTTCTTGTCTTCAAACTTGCATTCCCCCAATTTTTCAATCAGTCCAAACCATCAAAATTGGGCCCTAACTTCACCTCTCTTTGTTGATATTTGTCCCAATTTGGAGATCAACCCCAATTTCCAAATTAGGATTGTTATCCCCAATTCCTACATATAACTAAGGATATGATGGCTCAAGGCCCTCAGGTTGCATACATGGAGTACCAAGAGACAAATGAGGTGTAATGTCCACATGAATAGACAAAGAATCGATTCACCACCACACATCCTAGATTCATGAATATGGTATCAGCCACATCAAATTTCTTCTGGAAGATGATGGGTCTTGCTCCATGAGATACAAGTCAGGTATTTTGGTAAGTGTCACTTTAATATTTGAGGCATTTGAGTATGTTGCATTTAAAGATTCTTTTGATTATAGAAAATTCCCTTCAAAATTATGCTCTTTACCCTATTTCACCTTGATGGTTGACATTGTGACCTATTAATTGGTCACCCTTGTGGATGGGTTTTCTATTGGTAGGTATCCTTGACAATTCATTTTTCCATTCCCGATCATACTTACCATTCTTAACACTTCACCCCTTTTTTTCTCCTTATATTTTGGGATTTTTGAGTGTATTGACCCAAGAAGAAATTGTACTTCATTTTATGGGAAGAAGGGGTGGAGGCCTATAGGTTTGTAGTTGGGAAAAAATAAAATCCAATCATAAACCTTCTACATGCTCACCCAGGTATCCCGAGTAAAATGAAATGTATCTCATAAGAAACTGACGGGACCCATGAAAACTAAGAATATAAAAATTTCAACCAAGGTAGATCGTGTTTGGGCAATGTTTATCATGCGTAGGTAGAATTCCCATGCATTGTCTTCAACTTGGGGAAGCATAGTGTGACTAGGGTAGAGTCAAAGTGGGAAATGTTTTTCATGCTTTGGTATATGTCCCACCTTGGATTTAACCTGGAAACATATTAAAAAGTTAATGGCAATAAATGGGCTTGGAAAAAGGATGCAATTAAAATGAAGGTACAACACACCCTCTACAAAGGCACCCATACATGAGACAATACAAAACCTTGTATGTCAGAAACTCCATACCCAAAAGTATTACCCCCCATTCACTTCATCTTATCCACATGACCTAGAGAGCTTTCCACCTAGGAAACACTCCTTGACTTAAGGACTGATTCACTCAATAGGTCACTTTGTCAACCCTCCCATACCTAAACTTGGAAAATTGCATAGGATCTATGAGAACTTGTTTAATTTGATGATGTATTTTTTTATGTACATGCTTAGGTGGATCTTATATTAAAATTATTTTACTTTCCATGATGATTTTACTTAATATCTTTGGAGGGAGTACTTGTCTATCTTTGTAGGACCTTATTGATTGATGATTTGGAGGAACAATCCCATCTTCGGCCTTCATTCAGGCATGAAGCCCACTAGTTAGATGCCATGGAACCAACTTTGGGGAAATACATGAGGTGAACTCTTCCTTTGGAGGAAAAGGAAGAGACCTCGTAGGGCCTAACCTAGCCCTTGCAAGCCCAACGATTTTCCTTTGGAGGCTAAAACATCATCTTGGTGGGATTGACATCACCCTAGGGATAGGGTTTTTGTGGTGATGTAATTTTTGATGGACACTTGGAAATTTTGATGAGGAAGATCCATTGTACCCTGGAGAGAAGACCTAAATTCCTAAAGGGAAGGCCTTTGGAGGCCCAAATATTTCATCCTCAAGATCAACATCTTTCCAAAGTGACCAAGACATCACATTTTTAGGGTTTTCTTCATGTGAAAATTAAAATAATTTTGTAAATGGAAAAAGTAAAGGGGGTTTGCCTACTTACTTTTTGGTTTACCCTGAATTTATTTGGACAAACACATTTTAGGATTTTTTTATAAATATGGATCATTTTCATTTCATTTGGACATATCTCTCTCATGTGAGAAAGACTACTTGGCTGAATTTTTCGCCCTGCTTGGGAAATTTGGATCATATCTCTTGTGAAACTATTTTAAGGTATTTTATCTTGGTATATTGTGGAGATAAGGTGGTGAAAACCTCTTGGAGGCTTTTTATCTTCCTTATGGATGGATCTTGATTGGTAATTAGGGTTTGATCTTGCTATTTTGGAATTGGTAAGGAAATTTATGCATTTTGTTGGTGTTTTCTTCTAGTTTCATTTATAAATATTGTCTCAAACCCTTGGAGGAGTATAAGGTAATAAACCCTCCATCAAGGTTCATGTTATTTACTAGTTGATAAACCATTTATTTTACAAGGTTACTAGGAGGAGTAAAATGGATTAGACCCTCCTAGACTTACGTTAATTGGTTTTGCATGCTCCAGGGAGTAGAAGAACCTACACCCCCAATGATGTTGTGGATATAACTCTTATATAAAAGAATACATTTACCAATTAGATAGAAAAAAAAATCTAAAAATTGCATTGGAGAAATAATTTTTTGCGTTAAAATACGTGATTTTACGAGATATTCAAATTGTCTAAAGTGGAATCAATTATTTTCCTTAATAGCTTGCTTGAGCCACTAGGGAGTTTTGATTGGTCAAGGACATCTTATTTGTGTTATAAAATTTATGCTACAACCATTAGGGATGCAACAAATGAATCTAAACTTGTTTCTCTTATTCATGTTTCAACCGTCATAAATTGCTAATAAGCTGCTATAATAATCTACTAATCTTAGTGTATCTTTTGGGTTGTCTATTTATGAATTTTGGTTTTTGAATTTTTCTTCTGTAGAGACATTTTTCTACAACCATAACGTTGTCATAATATCTCTTCACTAAAATTTCTTAACATCCTTACCTTGTCACTAAAGTCTAGCTTTATCTTACTTGAGTTATACTAGTCATTTCTAGCTTAATCTCTTGCATCTTTACATGAATTTCAGTGACATATCTATCAGCTTCTATTATCATTTACTTGTTGATTTATATCATTGTTTACTTTTTCTATATAGGACAAAAATATTCACTTTCTTGTTCATTTGAATATTGGGCTTTGTGTACATTTATTTTCTCTTGTCTCGGGAAAGTACAATTATATTCTGCAGGTACTCAAGCATTTGGAAACCAGTTACCATCACCAAGATTTGTTCCCAATACATGTTACAATTCTTAGTTTGACCTATAGGGGCACCATACTCCATTACTCCACTTTCCATCAAATTTCCCTCTAGGGTCACCCGAGATACACCCCTTGTGTAGTATTTTCTCCTTCATGAGTAAAGCGAGGGGAGTACTTACCTAAGGTAACAGTGGGTATATATTCCTGTAGTTCTCACCATATTGTGGATTGGATCGGGATTTGACCAACCTAAAATTTTTGTGATAACATTTTGGCATCGTTTCTAGGGAGGATTTTGAATAATCTTTTGTTCCCTAACGAAATCTTGGAATGCTTTGTTCCTAGAGCCTTTACCCCTAGCTTTCTTGGAGACTCCACTTGAGGGAAGTTTGATTTCCCCTTCCTTCCTTGATAAGCTAAGTGTTGGTTTTTATTCTCTCTTTCTACCCTTCTTGGGCTGACCCATGTTCAGGTCTATCTTGGTTTCCATCAAAACCCCTTTAAAACTATCTGCCCCTCTAGTAAACCAGAAGGCAACACAGTACACAGAGTGCACTGTGCAATCTCACCCAAGATAGTTCTTTTGGTGGATGCAACGCTCAAGTGCTTGCAGCTCGGGAATGAGTGGGGATATGGGATTAAACTCTGTGATCTTCATTAGTTACTTTAACATTCAATTTATATTGAATAGCCTTTCATTCTTATTCATGCATGTAAAATGGAAGATCTAACTAGTCATTCATGCATTTGTCTAACATGTAATCATTGATAGTAAGGAAATACACAATATTCAATCAAATAACACATGGTCTGTTGTGTTTCACCCCTCCTAGGCTACATCAACAAATATTTGGTTTCTCTGCTATTTTATCATGGTGTTTCCAAAACTACAGTGCCACGTGCATTAAAATTCTCCATCAAACGGGTCAACATCTACACTGAGGCGAACTAGATCACACCAAGCTCCTCATCTTCTGATATAAACCTAAATATATACCCTATCTCCTCTCCTCATCTCAACATATTACATAACATATCAGATTTACAGTTTTTTTGTCGTCGAACAACATGGTAACAATAACCAACCAACAATGAGCCCTGACCTAGACCTCATAGGTACCTACTTATACATGTTTTTGGCTTAACAACCATTACATATTCTTACCAAAACACTAACCCTATCGTGGCTAGGTATTCTTGCATGTGTGCCTCGCATGACTTCCTCTTCTGATGTTCATCTGTCTTGCACATGCTTCTTTTACTGCATGCATGTCTTCCTTACACGCGTTGCTTTTCCTACATGCGTGTCTGCCTTACACGTGCTTCTTTTCCTCAAACTGGGCCTACGCCTAACATGCCCCCAAAACTAACATTGTGACTCGTGTCGAGTCACTACCTAAATCTAGTGTCTGTCACTTCTTGTGCCAGTTCTTCATACATATCTGTTATCCGTTGGCACTGCTCCTAAGCCTGGCTACTCCTTGTTGACATGGCTTCAACCACCTATCCAATGACCCGTGTTCATAAGATATCTCCCCCCTCCAATCCTATATGTTTGAGGTGAACTTTCACTGCATCAACTTCCATGACCAATTGTTCTTCATTTTCTTGTAGGGGCTCCAACTGAGCTTGCCGTACGATTTTCTATTCCTACACCGCCTTTTCTTTTGCATGAAGGTTCTTCATTTCCGTGACAGTCTTGATCTTCTCTCGCAGTGACATTGTCCTCTATTTATAATTGACATATGCCATTCCTGCATGCAATTTATCTTCCTCTCCTTTCATCTTTTGTAGGATCCCATGCTCTAATAGCTATTTCCATAGTTGGTCTCTTTTCCAACAGTTCTACCACTCTATGGATGTTCTGTGCAATGTTTTCTACAAATGTTGTCACATCTTTCTTTCTTTTCGCTCAGACTATTGGAGGAGTCATACGTACCATGTTCTCCTCCAGTTCCTTGATCTTCTCTTTATATTGTGCTAGGGCCTGTGCTATTTTCCTCATATTCTCTTCAGAAGATGCTTCTTCTGATTCTGTGTTGTCAGGGATGGCTTGAAAAACTCTACTTATCTATTTGTCCATCTCCTCCACTTTTTGTTGTGCTATATTTCTCTCCTACCCTTCCTGGTTAAATGCCTCCTTCAATGAGGTGTTGTATTCCTACGACAATTGTAATTTTGTCACATATGACCTTGCTCTGGACTGAATCTCTTGCACGACACTCACTTGTAATTTATACAACGCTTTAGTTGGAATCTTGGGAAACACCAAGTCCATCATCTCAATCTCTCCCAACAACCTCTGTGATGTCTCCTCATCCATGAACAACATCTCATGATTAATCCTGAAGTTTACACTCCCCTATGCTGTGATTTTCACTATCTTGACCATCAATAACCCTTCTTTCGCTAGCACTGCTGTATTTTGTTGATGTTGCTATGTTTTTACCTTTAACTGTTCCAACGCAATTTTCACCTCTTGGATTTTCTCCAAAATTGAATCTCTTTGGTTATTGGCGTTCTCCCACACATATGACAGTTGATCCTCTACTTTCATGGCTATCATCTCCACATCATATTGTGTCAATGATGTTTCCATTGGTTTTCTGTGGGCCTTTACCTTCTTCCTGGCACCACTTGATTTATCCCCTGGCCTTTTATTTTGGGCATATGATGGTTCATATAAATCTGGCATCTATGTATCCATGCCTGTATCCTCCCCAAATTATTCTTCTATGGCTACTTCTTGTGCTTCCATCTGCACTTCTTCTGCACTCACCTATTTTGTCAGTCCTCTTGGTGTCTTCTCTATGCCTGATGGACCCTGTGTAGGACCACACTGTGACTTCTTTTATGTCCTTCTTTTCTTTTGAATTGAGATGCCTTCCCCCACTGCACCTATTGTTTTCTTCTTTTTATGGCTAGCACCATTCCTTCCTATTTTCTATGCAGGGACTGTGCTACCCTATGTCTGGATTTTTACTGTTGGTGTTGCTCTTGTAATATTTGGCACTTTCTACTCCTCAAGACACTATTGTATCTCCATGTGGATGTCATGCATCTTCATATAGTACTTCAGCTAAAACCACTCCTTGGATGGATCCTTCTTTTCCTGTAGCCACATGCTGTGGTGTGATGCCTAGAAATTCACTATCTGTCCAAACTCCTAGACAGTTTTTGGGGAGACCCTCCATGTATCCAACAAGTTGTTCTTGATCTCTTTTAAGTACTAAGAGAACATGTCAATGTTTAATTTCTTTATATTGGTATCTATTGTTCTTTGTAGCAATGTGTAGTGCATTGCACCACATTTTCCTACCCTTGGCAGGAACATAGTGTATGCTGGTTCCTTCCATCCCATAAGTGCATTGAGTATGAGTAACCATGAGTAATTGAACTCAGAGCCCCAGTCTTGTGCATCCTTCTAGTCTTCAAGGAACTAGTACAGTAGGTAAGGGCCCCAACTCATCGAGCTCCCATTTGCGCACTATGTTGCGACTACTACTACTCCTGTAGTCACTTCTTGTTTTCGACACTTGCACAGTAATTTGCAACTGATCATTTTTTTTGCAAATCATGTTGCATGATCATTGATTTCATTGATACTGATACCTATGTTACCCCTTTATGTGCCATAATTTTATTTTATCTCATTGGAGATATATTTTTCCTTAGTTTTGTCTTCTAGGTATTGTTTAGGCTTCTCCCCATTTGTGGGTAGCCCTATAATCATTGTGATGAGGTCAACATTGATTGACACTAGACTATCCATACACAAGATGCCTCCATGCACCCTCACTAGTATTTGTTTGACACATCTGTTTATGTATTTCCCACTCCCAAAGTACAGTATGTCTAATAAGTTCATGATGTCGGTGTTGTACAGTCCCAGGATCCATTGCGCAGGTTCCAACAATGGCACTCCTGATGGGCCTTCTCCCCTTCTCTCTAGGTAGCTATGTGCTGCGAAATATGGGAACTTTATGGAGACAAAGACATCATGGTCGGAGTATTTAAGGCTATCAAATCCTCCTACCATGTTATCGTAGGTATTTAGTCCCTTGGGAATTTTCAACATCACTATACCTAGTTCTACTTATGTTCCTTGTATGCCCTGTGCACTACTTTCTTCTCTCACCTTCTTTTTCCCTTGTGGGGATGATACCCCACCCCATGGTACAACCTATTTCTTTGTTTCATGCTTCGATTTCGTATCTAGGCCCTGCTGCATGGAACCTATGGTTGGTTCTTCTTGTTGTAACCCTTTTCCCCTAGACATGTTAGATTCCATCCGTTCGACGTCTTCTTCTGGCTACTTGGGATCCTGTGAAGGTTCTGGCTCCTCTTCCACATGAAATTTGGTTTGATCATACTTCGGTGTGTGGATTTCATCCACATACACCACTTTGTTCATCTTGTTTGTTCTGGTTTTTGGCACCTGAGTGCTACTCCATGTGTTTCATCTGGTTCTTCTCGGTGGTGACATGGTGAGGAAATCTGAACTATAGGCTTCCAAATTGACATATGGTAGCACAAATTTGCACTCTATCTCTCTTCCACTTGCCTATTTGTTCTTCTCCTTAGAAAATAACACAATGGGTAACTTCCCTCCCTTTTTACAAATTTATAGTGGGACGAAGAAGTGACAGCCGTGTCACACTGACAATTGTCACTTTTTCACTTTTTGTGGTGTTTCCTGTGCATTGTACCTTTCTATGCATTAAATTATCTTCTGCACGTAATGTTTTTGAACCCTGGTTTTCTTGAAGTGCATTGTTCTATTCTACCAGTTATATTCTATCAAGACCCTTCATGTGCGTTGATCTGTTTTTATTTTTATTTGCTTTTTACTTTTTATGGATTTCCTTCTTTTTATTTGTATTTCTCATTTTCTCTTCCTTACTTATACTATAATACAATATATACATATCTTTTTATTGCGTGGCAACTTTATAAGTACTAGGAGGTCGATTGTCCCTATATAGTTTCAATCAACTCCCATTGATCATGCCTCTAAGTTTTGTACCTCATAAATCTTGCAACTGTACATCTCCCCCTTCTGTGAAATATTCACTTCGAATGGACCCAACCAATGCATTCTGAATTTTCCTAGGTGGTGAAGAAATTTACTTTCATACACCAAGACTAGGTCTCCCTCCTTGAAAATTTTCCTTTTAATATGTCTGTCATGCTAAGCTTTGTCCCTTGCTTTCTGTACTTCTTGGTGAAATCCTGCAAGAATCTTATCTTCTTCCATCTCCATCAGATGACTTAGTTGTTCTTTTACTGCACCTTGTTCTATCATGTTGGTGATTGCTTCTATACGTAGACTAGGTACCAAAAATTCTAATGGCAGCACTGCTTCTTGTCCATACACCAACTTGAATGCTGTATGTTCTGTCAAATTTTTACATGTAGTCCTGTATGCCCATAATACTAAAGGTATCTACAAATCCCAATCATCCCTATTGACATTGCAAATCTTTGTCAATTCATTCTCTAGGATCTTATTAAAGGCTTCCACTATTCCATTTGCTTGAGGGTGATATGGTGTACTCTTTTGATGATGGACTTCAAACTCCTCAGTCATATCCTTGATAGTACTATTGATGAAGTGTGTGCCTTGCTCACTCATCAAAATCCTTCGGCATTCAAGTGATCACTTTCTCAAACATGAAGTGTGTTGTTGTCTCTGTGCTACATTATTTTATTGGTGTTTCTTATGCCCATCTTGTTATGTACTCTGTCATAGTAATGATATACCTTTCTCCTGACCTCTTTGCTAGTGGGTTAATTGGTCCGACAAAATCTATTTCCCATTTTTTGAATACTTGAAAGGATACTTGTGGTCGTATGGGAATCTCATCCCATATATTAGGTTTTCCAACCCTCTGGCATACATCACATCTCTAGCAGTATTCCTTTGCATATCTGTGAATGGTTGACCACCATAGTCTTGTGTGCAATAACTTCTACATGGTATATTTTCCTACAAAATGTCCTCCAGTTATTCCCTCGCGAGCCTCTGCTAAAATCCTATTCCTTTCATGTTCTAGTACACATCTTCTCAAGATACTATCTACGCCCATATTGTATAAGTGTCCTGCAATAAATTGATAGCCCGCATCTCTGACTACTAGATTTTTCTTTTGTGCAGTGTTGAATTCATGTGGTGTAGACCCTGTACTCAAGTATTCAATGACGTCAGCAAAATATTCATCAACTACTCATACTGAAAATAAATGTGCATCGAGGAAGTTGTCCTCTAAATTTGTAGGTTCCTCTCCATTGGTGATCCTCGACAGGTGATTGAGTCCTGAATTCAATTTTTCTGGTTTGACTATTACTTCCAAGTCAAATTCCTGAAACAAAAATATCCATCTACATATTCTCCCCCCCAACACTGGCTTATTGACTAGTTAATTGAGGGAAGAATGATCTATGAACATTTTAAAGTGTTTCCCAAGTAGGTAGTGTCTGAAATTTTGCAGTGAATATACCATTGCTAGGCATTCTCTCTCTGTAGTATTGTAGTTCTTCTCTAACTCTGATTGTTTTCTTCTTGAAAATGCTATAGGATGGTTTAACTCTCTTGCTCCTGGTTGCACCAAAATATCTCCAAGTGCTATGGATGATGCATCTACATGCACATAAAATGTCTTTTCCTAGTCTGGGAATACTAGTATAGGTGTTGTGACCAATTTTTATTTTAGAGTATCCAAGCATCAGTGACAGTCCTCATTCCACTGGAATTTACTATCCTTCTTCAACAATTTATCCGTCAACCCAACGACCTGTGCATACCTTTTTATGAATTTCCTATAGTAGTCTGTGTGTCCCATTGTTTCTCTCAATTGGTGTACTAATTTGGTTGGTGGTAAGTTAACAATGAATGCAACCTTTGCAAGATCCACCAATATCCCTTGTTTACAGACTATATGTCCCAATAGTATTCCATAAGGTGTCCCAAAGATGCACTTCTTGATATTTAATGATATCT